>NJDC01004459.1:68450-88997 GCA_002245475.1 Calephelis virginiensis
GGAACGTCAGTTAGGCTTGTCACATTCTGTGTCGTTTGGAGGATTATTTGCCACAACGGTTACACTGCTTACGCGGAACTAGCAAAATAAAGGCTTATTTTACATCTTTTTTAATGGATTTCCGCAAAGTAACGCCTGATTCAATAAAATATGAAACACTGTACTAAAATATCAACGATTAGAACAAAACATCACCATACAAAGATATAAGTACACATAAAATAAAACTGTAAAAGAGCTCATTCTAAACGAAAAAGGCACCAAACATTGTTAGCCTCCACCGCACGCTGTGTGATATTACGCTAGCGCAATCAGTCAACCGACGAACGACGGTTAAACCGTTCCAAGGTGGGTGGGAGTAAACGGGCAGCAGCGTCTTTGTGAAAACTTCCGCCCTACAGTTGATCCCCAACTCGTCCGCCAAGCGTGGGGATTACGGCAAAAGACCAACTTAAAAACCTTGGTTTCAAACGTCCGGCTGCTCAGCTTAACTGAGTCTACGGTAGCGGACTTGGTAACGGCAAAGCAGAGGGTGCGAAGAATCCCCGGACGGACTTAGGCTACCAGCTGACGAACCGTTCCCTGGTAATGCATAACTGCCGCACGCTCCGTACTGATGAGAAGATCCTGGAGTTGAAAGAGTGTTTGGACAAGTTACGCTGGGACGATGTGGGATTACTTCACTCATTACAGCGGTGCCACATCGACAATCGATAAATCGAAGTGTTGAGGTTATTTGTACAAAGAAGCCTCTATGTCGGTCCGATTAGAGGATCGGAGCTCGAAACCGATACAATTGAACAAAGGTGTGGGATAGGGAGACGTTATTTCTCCGAAACTGTTCACTGCTGCACTGGGAGATGTCTTCAAGCTTCTGGACTGGAAAAGACTCTGCATCAATGTCAATGGCGTGTACATCACTCACCTTCGATTCGCAGATGATATTGTGGTCATGGCGGAACCGCTGGAAGACTTGAGTAAGATGCTCGGCGACCTCGATAGAGTTTCTCAACAGGTGGGTCTTAAGATGAACTTGAACAAGACGAAAGTCATGTCCAATGTTCATATTGCACCTCCAGTCCAAGTTGGAAACTTAATTCTTGAAGTTGTTGATCAGTATGTATACCTAGGTCAAGCTGTTCAGTTAGGTAAATCCGACTTTAAGAAAGAGGTCGATCACTGAATCCAATTCGGAAGGGCAGCGTTCGGGAAGTTAAAGGGTATCTTCTTGTCCTAATTCCCGCAGAGCCTAAAGTCGAGTCTTTGACCAGTGTGTGTTAACGGTGATAACATATGGAACCGAGATTTGGCCGTTACACATTTAACGCCTCTCTTTTCCTCTTAAATAAGCTCAGAGTCGCTCAGCGTGCTATGGAGAGAGCTGTGCTCGGTGTTTCTCTGCGAGATATGATCCATAATTCGGTAACCCGCAAGAGAACGAGAGTAACCGACATAGTTCAGACAGTCAGCAAGCGGAAGTGGCAATGGGCAGGCCCACATTGCTCGCAGAACCGACAACCGCTGAGGAAGTAAGGTTCTCGAGTAGCGGCCCTGCACCGGAGGACGTAATGTTGGACGACCACCCACCCGGTGGACTAATGATCTGGTCCAAGTCGCGAGGAGTCGCTGCATACAAGCGGCTGGTGACCGTTACTGGTTGCGTTCTTTGTGGGAGGCCTATGTCCAGCAGTGGACGTCCTCCGCCTGTTGATGATGATGATAATAATGATGATCGTAACGAAATTTGTCTGGTAGATACTCTGTGTTCCGATGAAGGGAGAAATTTGCTACATACATACATACATACATACATATCTTCACGCCAAGTCTCTTACGGGGTAGGCAGAGAGTATCGTGTGCCAGACCTCTCGATCCTGACAAACCTGTCTTGCTAGAAATTTGTTAATCACACAAATTTCCGTCCCTTTGTAATCCAAACCGAGGGTCGTGGTCCCAGTTAGGCGTATACACTTACCATGCTACAAACAAGACGGAAAGTAAAAAATACACGATATTTATATAATTCATTTATTTAAATTGTATAGTATTCACATTTTTGCTACGAGTTTCAAGAGATGAAACACCAGCTTTACATATAAAATGAGAACGTTTTTCACAAAATAACTACATAAACAAAAAATGCAGCGGTCGAACCAAGCTTTACCTAGCATGCTATACGGAAGTGATAGCAAATTACAAAGTTTACTTGGCAGTCGCGACGAGGGGCTTTTGCGCTATGATACCATAAACTCAGTATATTCAAATCGCTAAAGCAGCGCCACATTCGTGAAGTGTACAATCTAGAAAAACACAGAGAATCTTTAAAAAATCGTTACGTCATTCTCTTTCGCACTATTTCCTTTGTGCATGATGATGATATAATAGAATTCGTCTTAAAGATTTGAAATGTGCTAAGAATAAAAATAGCATACTACTTGATATATTTCATGTAAAATATACAAGTTTTCAAGAGTTTTACGTGATCAATCGAACTAAATCAAATACCTTAACAAATTCAATTGACTTTGCTTCAATATATATTATATATATTTATCACATAAAATATTCATTGGCGACCGAATATACTACGTTTATGATAAAGTTGACAAAATATTGACAGCAGCTCAACCAATCAAAGCTCCCGAATCTGACTGTGATTGACCAATCAGATGTCAAATTATATATTTCTATTACCAAGTCTAAGCATTAATTATGATTAACAAACGACATTGTTGGGAAACGACAAATCGAAGATATTTATTAAGGGGGACCTTATTGCAAATAAAGGAAGCCCGATAAGTAGTATTTAGATTATTTCATTCACAATCACTTATACAACAATGACCCAGCATTATGTTCAGCCGATAGTTATTGGTTTACCTTTAATACCAGATATAAAACATTATACACCTTACATTATTTACTTAATTATTTGAATACCCTGAGGTCTCTGTTAATAGAACCTAATTATCTGGATGTTTGTTCCAATCCATTGGTTTTATTTATTTTTATTAAATTATTCCTAACTATATCAAAATCGGTTTAGCAAAATCGAAGTTAAGCAATAGCCGAGTTGCAGGAGTTGTTCGTAGTCAAAAGTAGTCGTAAAAATTACCTGCTGGGTTACATCATTTAACTCGAGAATTAGCTTCTTTTAACGGGCGATTTAACCCCATATTAGAAGCTAAGTCTTAATTAAGTAGTTTAACCTCTTGTTAAATGTAACCCAGAAAGGTTAGTCGTCCTTAGTTTCGTAAAATATGCCAAAACTTGGTAATAACATTTAATAGTTTCATTATCAAAGCACTTATGAACAAAATTAAGTAATTACAAAAGCGGCCCTCGTAAATATAAGGCTCAATACACACAATAAGTAAAATACTTGGACAGATGAAATAGTTTGTACAGATTTAAACGAGATCCGAAATATGTTCATGAATTTCGAAAACGAGCTTAAAGCTATCACAATTTAAAATCGACAGCTCACAGCGCACTCGTAACAGGAGAAGCCATACAATAATTGACTAAATATCTTAAGATACTACCGCAAAATAAACCTAATGTCGCTGTTTGTCCTTATTAAATGTAAAAGACCGCCACATACAAATCATTTGAGCATAATAAACGAAAGGCAGTCAGCTTAATACGATTAGCCAAAATAAAATGCTAGATTGAGTATAGTTAGTTACTGTCACGAAATAAAAACACAAATATCCATACTATTCGAAGTCATACAATAAAATAATACTACAATTATTTATCACTTTATTCACAAAGCCCATGCGCACACTACAGCAAATGCATAAAACGTTGGACAATTTGTACTGACACAATTCAAATTTATTTACCTAGCAATAGTGTGTACACGGTCTTACTTCAAAATGTACAAAATTCACGAACCAGTGGTATATAATTTTAATCGTACATGGCAAATGAATAAGCAAACGACAAATGTTAGGGACTAAGACTTGTATTACTATCATTAACACAGTATGACAATAGCTACGATGGATAGAATTCGTTTAACTAATACCGTTGCGCAGTTAAGGTTGTTACCCATTGCAAATAACTAAGCAACGATAACACGACCGTTATTTATTTAAAATATCGATACTAATAAACGTTACTTCGTCATGTCCAAAAAGGTGATCATTATTGTCATTGGGTAAAACAATTTGTATAGTTTAATGAATTTATTGTTATATTTGTTAATACAGTAGAGAAAATTATATACACGACTATAAAATAAATGATTAGGATAACATATTTCAGGATATCATCTCATATTAAACTAGACATTTTCTAAAAAAATCCGAGCTCAAAGCTAAATATCTACACGGCCCTTAAAACTACATAATATATATTTTATCAACTACATAGAAGAACAACTTACTGGGACCGCGTAAGTAGTTAAGCAAGTACGTAAAGAACACAGTGATTATGATAGTAACATTGGTCTTTTAAAAACATTGTCATTTCATTTGCTCCCATAAGAAAAATTCATAAAATGCTTTGTATTTCTTAAAACAGAAAATTTTGTCATATGAATATTCCATGACATCCATAATGCGATCAAAACAAACTATGTATATGCAATTATTATTATTTACTCAGACTAAAATTTCCTGAATTTGATCTATAAAGTTCATCAAACAAATTTACTGTCAATCTTTTAACACTAAATCTACGTTTGACAGTGACATATCATCTCTCATCAATGAAAACTCTGAGGGAATAATAATAATGTTAAGTTGTTAAACTATGGCTAATTGAAAAAAAAATGCATCAATTATAATAGGCCCTTGCAAAATAAAACATATAGGAAGACAAAAAATGTTAAAAAGTAATAAAATGTCAAACATATTGCACTGTTAAAATTTCTTTATACACTTTAATAAATTTATTACATATCAAATCTATTGAGTAGATGTTAAATACAAAGCACACGTTAACTGGACTTTTATACTTGACTATAATAGTAAATAAAGGAACCATTTGCAGTTAAATAGTAAAATAAATCGCTACATAATAATATGTACTTTACGGCTACAGGATTGTAACTTTTATTATACATTTGACTTAGAGCATTAAAAATATCGCTATCAGCCTAATTTAGAAAAGCCTTATAAAATTGCCTAAAAATGGAGTCCAACCCAATGTCTTAACTGCTTTATAAATTAAATAACATTTATTTTTACTTCGATACAAAATTGAACTTTAGTTTTTATCGTTTTATTTATTGTTAATTACTCTAAAACAAGATACACTTTTATTATTATTAGTTTTAATGCTCCAAGGAAGATCCGATTTGTACGAGTGATTCAAAAATGCTGTCAAAACAATACGCAATGTTTGATCTATCTATACACATTACACAATGATATATTATTCATAGAGGTAAGCGTCAATTTAGAATTTTCTTAGTTCATATTAACAATATTAGACTAATTGTTAACCCCCTTAACATTTTGGTGTCAACGAATTTTGAATGATTGCAAAAGCAAGAGCAATGGTGGGAACACTACTTACTAAGGTAAATGATATATATAGGTAACTATTACCGACCCATCGCAAACCTGCAGTTATCACCGACCCATTTAACTAATTTTCAGTTCATCTTTATGATTATTTAAGGTATTAATTATAATTAGAAAACGTATTTTTTGCATTGCACCGTGGTTTGTTTACAATATTTATCATAAATCATTCAAAAGAGAAAGGAAATGAAAATTAGTTACAGGAGTAGACAGTAGCTGCATTTACCTTATAATCAGTCGGAGGTAAGAAAAAACTGACATCATCTTTCCCGACGATGCCATTTTGAAAAATTACTTGGTTGCATACGATTACGTCACATTGTTCTATCTATTTTATTATCATGGCATTATAAGTAAATGAAATTTTGGGTTTGTTAGAATTATTGAGAAAGAATTCGATAAGAGAGGTTGAGAAATTAAAAGTAATTAAAAAAAATGATAATAATGGTGAATAGTTATGAATAGTTGCAATACATGTATAAATACTACTTTTGTTTTAAAACAGTCACTATAATACATTCTAACATTGGGATTAATTGACCCTGTATCAAAGAGGCGCTATATAAGCGTAGATTGATTTGAGTGCCTCCAATTCTATGAACACAGTAATGGTGATACAATTGTCAAATGTCTTTGAGAAAGGTCAAATTCGGAACATTTTAGGATTACAACAAGCATTACAAAAATGTTTTTTTCTTTAAATGGCTAGTATTGTTAGCCACGCGATTTTCACTTCGCCGGACTTTCCAAAAAATAGATTGCTTTACTTATATGAAAATTATAAATTAAAATTGATTTTACGTCGATCAATATAACATTAACGTAAGATTTTTTTTAAATTTTAACTAACTTTCAAAAATTTTTAAATTTAAAAAATGTAGCTAACTAGCTACATTTTGACAAATGACAGACAAAACTTTGTCTGTCATTTCACATATTTTAAATTACTAACCAAAGAATATGAAAACAAATGTTAAATAAGAAAGGTTTATTAAAAAATAGTAGCTTCGCTAAACTAACGTTATATATAGATAACATAAACGTCATGCGTAACATAACGATTGATCGGTTACTTAAAAACCACAAGTATTCCAATATTGTAACTACACTAAACTTTCCAAAAAAGTTTTTTGGAGACGATATGGTACATAGCCCGTTAGAGAAGTTAAATTTTACAAACATTTGTATATCTCATATTTACAACGAACAATTTATTAGAACCACTTTAATACATTAATTTATACACTATATACATAAATTGTTTATGTTGTATGTAGCACAAAAATTAACGTGTCAGAAGGTACCAACAATTTTTAGACTAGATTAGATGAGCTGAGGTCCAAAACACACTAATGACGTTTTTATTGAATATGTAAAACAGTATTTTTGAATCACTTGTACATTTACTTATGTGCGCGAACCATAAACTCACTGTATGAACCATAGTGACCCTTAACAACATCCACTACACTATAACCACCAAAAATCGCTTAGTATCTTATCTAAAAAGGCCTTGTAACTAACTACTCTTAAATCCTTAAAGAATTCCAATTATAAGGTCACCGATTCGTTACGAACAGCGTCAATATATCACTTGAGGGATATCAACTTATTTAATACACAATTATACTTAAAAATAATTACATTTTGTTTCCGTAAAAAAAATGTATTGCCACACACAATCTTAGTCTATGGGTATCGAGAGAGAATAAAGGTTGTCGCACATACATCAGCACGGACCGCGGTCACTCGAGCCAAATCCGTTCGTAATATTTTCATGTTGCATATTTTCAAAACTAGATGGCGCTAGACATCCAAAAGAAAAGACTTACGGATAAATCTCACGCATCTTTAAAGGAAAAGAGATGGAAAAGCACGGTCAACATCAATCCGATGCTGATATGAGTGTGACACATAAACTAAAGTCAAAAAAATCATTGAAGCGTGTTAAATTCAGTTAAAATCTTGTAAAAAAGTGTCAAGATTCTACGAATTGGTACGCACGCTGTAAAAATTCAGCTCTCGAAGTATCAAGTCGTTTTCGGTAAAATATTCAAAGAGTTCCCTTAAAGTGGTCGAGGTTTCTAAAACTAAACCAGACTTAACAGGCACTAACATCGACCCTATAACGTCCTTACGTTTACGTTACATGTATAATACATAGAAAAGAATTAAACACGTTAGATTACTCGCACAATTCCGCTAGTTGTCCGTATTATAACGTCGAATAGTCTATTATTGAGATCAATTTTGCCTCTATGCACTAGATTCTTCAGCTCGCCGCCAAGCGAATACAGTCCTTACGACCTTAGTTGTCTCAAGCAGACATTTAGGAACGAATGACAAGCACACGTTATTCTGTTCGAAAGACACAAATATATGTGGTCAGTGTTCATGTGTCGATCGAAGAGAATTGTACATCCATTCGATGTATTAAATCTTCGGTACTAGGTTTTAATTAAATGCGTTTCATTTAAAGCATTTCCTTTAGGATACAGGCTTAAGGCAGTGTTGGTTGGATCCTACTTAAAAAGCTTTGTCGCTGAGGGAACGCTTCTTCATAATCTCAAATTAAAAATCTTTACAAAACTTCTCTCCGTTTAGATAAATCATTGGGGTTTTGTCAATCATGTTATATTTTCTAAAAATCCAATTTTTATGAGTGAGTTGAATTGCAAAAATTAGCAGTTTTCGAGAACATTTGGCACGATCCAGTTACGTATTTTATTAGAATTTATCTACCTGCATTTTTCAGTAGCCTCATTTCTTTTCTGGTCTTACATTTTTATATTCAAGCCTCATACAGGAATTTCATATGTAATATCATTTTTGTAACTCCACGATTCTAAAAAGACACAAAATTCCTTTTTACGCTTAAATGTATTATCCGGTATCAGTCAGCTTGGAACTCGAATTTGCAGCATCATGTTTTCGGCAACAGATAAAAGCACGTATTCAACATGGAATCCAAATGTATTTCCGGCAAGAGAAGAGATGTAGGCGTGTATTCAGCATGGATCTCGAATGAGCGTCAACAGGTGAGGAAGTGTAGAGAGCAGCAGCAGTGCGGGGCGCGGGCGGGCATCAGACGAGGTGGTCGCGGTCGGGCAGCGAGGCGTCGGAGTGCGCGTCGTGTCGGAGCTCCCGCTCGAGGTCCAGACTGCGCCGCTCCAGCTCCAGCCGCGCGCCGCCCACGCCGCCGCGCCGAGGCGCTTCCAGCGACGACACCTGCTCACGAACAAACTCATATCAGTTTTTTTCGCCTATAGAAACTCCACCCACTCTTACATTATGAAGAGTAATTTGTGTAGGAGGAGTGTGTATGGAACTAAATAGGTAATATAATCATACAACGACTCGTCAGGATTCGACAACCACTTTTCCAGTAAATGAACACCATTGCCACATTCCGAGTTGGAAGTTAGGAATGATGGTAAACTTGCACACATGGTATAAAATCCGATAACCACGCACTAGTAGCATTTCATCCCTAGATTTTTTCCTCGTGTTGATCCGGGTTTACTGGGTAGAGTAGACCATCTGCTTTCCTGTCAGACAGTTCGTAAGGTGCGAGAATAGGTTATCACTCAGGGCCATAACTCACCGAGACCCCATGGCGACGTGGCCAGCGACGTCGCCAACTAGTTCGTATTGAGATGTATGACGGCTAACGCACTTGGTGACTTAATGGCGACGCAGGAACGCTAGACCTAGCCATGGCAACGTCACTGGCTACGTCGCAATGGCGTCCCGGTGAGTTATAGCCCTAATAGTCAGTACCAACAACAACATTGGTGGTAAAATGCTGTGCAATAACTTGATTATGTAGTGATTCACTTCTTCCTTTAATAATGACTGCAATATTGCGGTTTTGAGGGTAGGATAGCTGGTAGACTAGTACAATGGACCTAGCAAACTGGCTACAGGACAGCGCCGCACCTATAACATCTATAGGCCACTGTTACCTCTTACCACCAGAAGATCCGTATGCTTGTTCACTGACATTTCACTTAAAACAAGACAAGGTTGTTTTGTAGACCCAGGTCGCCTGCGTCTTTGTTATCATATATTATATATCCCCTCGAGTCTCGCCGTACCTTGGCGAGGCGGCGCGCGGACGGCGGGCGCTAGGACGGCGCCGGCAGGTGCGGCAGCTTCCCGGCCGCCCAGTACCGCGAGTTCCCACTCAGCCCGCTCGTGCCGCTCAGACCGCTGCTATCCTCTGACAAGGCCGCTTGGAGTTTTGCTTCTGAACACACAAACTTTTCTATAAAAAAAACTAGCTGACTCGGCAGACGTTGTTCTGCTACTTTTTTTATGTGATTTTAGTAAAATAATTTAGGGTGTCACGTAGGGGTCACGTCACCCTTATCACGTAGGGATATGAAAAATACATGTTAGCCGATTCTCAGACCGTCTCAATATGATCACAAAATTTTACCAAAATCGGTCGAGCCGTTTCGGAGGAATTTAATTACGCACACCGTGACAAGTATCTATCAGAAGGATTACCAGATATTAAGAAAACATCTATTAAGGGACCGATAACATTAATAGTGCGTTGTCCACATAAGAATCGGATGTTAAAACTCTTGCATAATACACAGTCTGTAGAAACCAGCGCAACAAACGGAGGGACTTCATTCTTTTTTTTTACCTGGGTCAATTGCCAATACATTGAAACGTGTATTGGCTTAATCTGAAGACAGCACAAATCTACCAAACGAGGAACAATATCTGAAGTGCACCATTTAGCACTAGATAAGCAACTCCACAAATTAAATTATAACCATAGCAGTTCTCCTTTGAATCATAAGTAGCTTTACTTTAAATTTATCAGTTTCTAGCGTTTTATTTATTTTGATTTTTAAGGCGGGTAAATAAAGGTGTATACACACTGGCGACTTGCGATGCATTGAAGGTGACAGGCGTGCGCGCGAGCGGTGTACGCAGCGACCCGCCGCGCCCGCCCGTCGCCCCGCCCACCGACACGCTGCTCGACTGCAACACACAAACACATTCGCAACATCCTACTAATTTTAAAAACACTAACAAATTTAAATAGATAAATAATGGATATTTTTTTATTATTTGGCTAAGAATAATGTTATTATTCTAGAAATGTACAATACGGGTCAGACGAAAAAATAACAGGTAAACAGCAGGCTAACCTGTTTTTACATAGCTCAAGTAATATCAGTGGAAAATCTTTAAAACTGCGTGCAAACGCTAGGTATATTATTATAATTTCGAAATCTTATCAATATGTTTCATCGTTTAGATATTTAGATGTTTATTTTTGGATTCATTCAAGAATGTTCTTTTAATCACGACTCGATGCCTATAGTGATTGCAACACATTTTGACACACTGGTAGTTTATAACCCGGAGATAGATATGGGCTATAAGGGGGCTTACCATAATACATTTTCAAATTTTTAACCAGAGTTCAGGGCACCTAATAAACGATATCTACAAACTACCAAAATTAAAATATCTTGGTTTAGCACAATGTAAGTCAAATGGCTTTATTTTGGAAGAACCAAGGAAACTAATAACGATAAAAATGTTGACACAAATCGCAACGGAACCGAAACGGTACAAAATTGAAACAGAAACGTAACGGCGTACACGCCTAACTATAGTGATCAACCGCGAGGCGCAGGTTCGATTCCCGACGGGGGCAGGCATTTGTGTGATGAACATTTGGATGTCTGCATTTCCAGGTCTGGGTGTTTATTAAATTTACCTATTCTGGTATCTATTTAAGTATTTCTATGTATTAGTATCTTCGACTAACACCTATAACACAAACATATTATTTGCTTTTGGGGTTACATTCAGTTTGTGTAATTTGTCCAGAGAATTTAGAGACAGTGAGAAATAAAAACGTTTTACATTATGACATTTTATACACGATAGTTAAAATTTTTTTCCTTAAAAAATATTACGAGTGAGACTAGTTTTTATCCCGACAACTTATCGTTGAAGTGATTGACTTATCCTTACTCATATAGCCCCAACTCACACGTGTACCAACCACGAAGATGGACGAACTTTCATCCACACATACACGCAATTTACCCACTTTCCAACCCTCCAAGAGAGTAAGCAGAGTAAATTTATTAATATAATTAAAAAAAACGCGAACGTACTGTGTTCGCGTTAAGAATACAGTGAATCATCGTTATCTGTTAACCCATTAACCAATGAAATCACTCATTATTAAAAAGTCAATTTCATAGTCTTATTCAATAAACTAATTGTTTTAACTGTGAACTTGTCTTTCTGATTAAGAAAATTTGATTGGTTAATAGGCTAGCGAATGACGATGTTTCACTTTATTCTTCACGTGAATGTATTATAATACCTACTTATTTATCAGTACCTAATATGTGGATATCTAAGATCAAGCAGGCCCTTACATATCAAGTAGCACATATGAAGAATCTAAGAAGTACATTTGAGATAAAAACGAACACTTATATACTTATTTATTCTCTTTTACTTACAACAAATAACAGTACTTAAAATAATCATTGTTTTTATTTAATACGTTATGAGAAAGAGAAAAATGATGTAAAATTTCAAATTCTACGGGCAACATAATACTTAAATGTAGCTAGCTACTAAAAAGGCCATTTATATATGTAAAAAAAACATAATAGTGCTGACGAAGTATCAAATACATGAAAAGTGGGTGATCGACGTCAGACACTATATCGCAGTTTTAAACAACGTCGGGTGTATCTGCTCTGCGGCTCGCGGTGCTAAACTATGGACTATTTTGCAAACACAGTTTTGTAGATAAAACCGGATTAACAAAAAGCATAAAGGCCAGCTTCGTAATCTCACACTAAGTGCAATAATACAACTAATACGATCATTGAATATATCACATTTTAAGGCGTGTGCATACTAAATATACTCCAAAAATAGCAGAACTAATAATATTTGCCTAGTTTATACCTACCATGCATTTTTACGATTATAATTAGAACAACAAAATAAAACTTCATCAATTACCTGTATTACCGATAGTGTTGTAGACTAAAAATAAACACAAACAATTACCATCATAACCATGTCATTAGTTTATCTTGTGTCTATAGGCAGGATGTATCTCTTAATATCAAAAATATATCTACTTGTTAAGTCTTTCTACACCTTAAAAAATATTGCATACAATAAAAAAAAAATTAACGATGATATCACATTTTCTGCGATTTTAAGATACTTTTCCTGATACTTCGGAAAAAGAGTAATTAATATAGGAACAAAAAAATAAAGGAGGAAACAAACGCACAACGTTTTATTTTTGTACGCTAACAATTATGTTTTTTAATTAACTATTAATTATTTTAATTTCAATGAATGATTGAAAAATAAAAAAAAAACATAGAATGGAAATATATCGAAAACAAGGAAATCCTTTGGCTAGAACTAAAGGATTTTTTTTAAATAAGTTAGCCACCACTAGCTACCTCACATGTAGAGAGATATTAAACATTTAAAATTAAAAGCAAATTTACTAAATAGGATCTTGAAATCAACGAAAGAGTAGGCACGTTCCATACGTATTGACGATATTATATTTCCAATGTAATCGAGCAATTTTATATTTTAATTTTGATCTGCTATTTCCACATCATCCTTACTGAAACAAATCTTAACACTGCACAACCTTATAGATAACATAACAACAATACCTGCTGCACAAAAACAAAGAAAAATAAAATAACTGCAAATCAATATTAACAATTTTATGACGACTGATGCTTATGGTTTTTTATATGAATTTGAATATATCGTTTCAAATCTAATGAAGTACTGCCTGCCAAAAGTGAATTTATGACCATACAAAATAAAAAGAAATCTGAACCTAGGTGATATGTCCGTGTAAAAATAAACAGCTGAATGTGTTGCTACGCGCGCAACTTCGCAACGATTGGACCGATTTGGCTAATTCATTTATTATTGTGTTAGTTATTGTCAGGAGAATGTTCTTATGAACCAGGAATATGAAACCAAAATAATACTTTATTTTTTCGCATACAAACTGAACGGATGGAAGAAAGCTAGTTTCTTTTTTATGATATTGGAAGGCAGACGGATTTCCTGACGGTAAAAAATTCACGCCGCCTAGAGACACCAAAGGTGGTAATGGTGCGTTGCCAACCTGAGGCCGGGATGTTAGGCCTCGAGCAAAAGTAAGTTGACTGGCTACCTTACCCTCCAAACCGGAACACATCATGACGTTATGGCGGCAGGAATAGGTAAGGCGGTGGTACCAATCCGGGTGAGTCGCTGCGAAACTCTACCACCTCGTCAGATATCACGGTGTTAGTGACGGTAAGCCTATGCTCGCCTTTTACGAGCTGCCTGGGAGGAAGGCGGATGGTCTATTCTGCAAAGGAGCCCGGACCAACACGGGGAAAAACCGGGAAGTTGTTTATACATTTATAACATGAATATACATGTTTTTGAAAAAGCAGGATTGATTCGCTTTTATAATCGATTAAAAATATAGTCGGAGATTCTTAATATTTCAAAACGTGATTTAAAAAATAGTTAAAATTAATTTAAGGTGCAGATATATTTTAACATATTTTTTTAAAAATGGGTGCGTGTTTCAACGTTACCGAATAAAATAGTCAATCTCCACCGTCTCTCTATGTATACTTTGATTTTTAAAACTACGCAACGGATTTTGATGTGATTTTTTTAATAGACAAAGTGATTCAAGAGGAAGTTTTATACGTATAATAACATTGAAGTTTGTCTACCCGTTTGAAGCTTGGACGAGCGGCTAGTCTGTAATATTATGTTCAGCTATTTAATTTAGTTTTAGTGTTATTTTGTAAAAGGTAGTACCTTTTACAAAATAACACACTACGGTATGATAAATGCTTCACTGTGCCACACACATAAGTTTCATAAATAGTTTATATACTTCTGTGTTATTAGAAATGGAAGTATTAATTACAACTAGTGGTCGCCCGTTGGTCGAAATTCGACCATAATAAATTTTAATATATTAGAATATATACTTGCTATCGGCACTTGGTGAAATTCCATTGTATACACACGGATTTTTGTAGTTAAGTTAGTTTTTTGTGGGTACCATCAGTAACATCCAACCAAATAAGTATTGAATGGTGAATTAAAACAGTCTTTTTTACCTTTTAGCCAACCGGCTGACGAATGCTGTAAAAAATGAAACCGGTTGGCTAAAAAGTAACAGAAAGTGTTAAACGAAGTATATTGTGGATAAGTGTAAGTGTTAACTACAAAAAAAACGTGTGTATTTTAATATAATGTTGATAAGAGTGCCATCTTCATTCCTCAAGACCAACTACTTTATTTCCAAATTGTATGGTGCGCCATCTGTGATCTTTTATCGTTATCGTTAATGTTTCATATGTTGAAATTTGTTTAATGTACTTAATAAGAATTATTAGTGAAATATATTAGCGTTCTGCACTTCTCTACACATAAACTATAAGTGTGCCAAATTTCGTGCTCCTGCGTCCTCGCAATATTCGTAAAAAGGGGTTCAAAGTTTTGCCATCACGTATTAATATATAGATGATCCGAAATTTACGGAATTTATCGAAATATTAAAAAGCATTATGTGTTTAAAATGTGAAACAACTGTATTCATTGTAAACAATGCACGTGAAGAATAAATAAATATTTCATTACTGTGTGTGTTTCATTATAAAAGGGTTAAAATATTTTGCAAAATTACTAAAACACTGATCTAACAAACCCTACGAAACCATAAGCATCGAGCAAATTGTATACATAACATATTTGACATTGTTTATTCAATTCAATTTTTAACTTGAGATATCTCGCTTAATATGATGAAAAGTTAAAAAAAATAATATTTAGTTTAGAAATATTTGACAGTTTAATAACGGCCGCGCTCAAAGACGTCAATTAACGTTTAATACCGCTGAATATGATTGTTGCTATTTGCAATTTATGTAACACTAGCTACTACCTGCGGCTTCGCCCGCGTTTTCACAGAAACCCGGTGTGCGATCGGGATTAAAAATAGCCTATATGTTAATCCAGGTCACAATCTATCTGTCTTCCAAATTTCAGACAAATCCGTTTAGCCATTCGAGCGTGAAAGAGTAACAAACATCCATACATACATACTTACAAACTTTCGCATTTATAATATTAATAGGATAATATTATTTCAATATTGTTTTAAGCTTTTTTGGATTGGATTTAGGTTTCTATAGGATCTATCATTATCAAGGGTATATTATTACTAAGAAAACGTATTACAAGAATATATTTATATCGTTACCACCTTTTATGTCTATAGGCGATGAATATTACAGAAACTCTTCCTACTTATTTGCTATCCTATCCCATAACAAAAGCAAATATTTTAAAAAAGTAAATTGCGTATAATTATCAAAGGCATTAATAGCGCTTCGTCAGCCTGAAGCTGGGATGTTATGCTTCATGTGTACAGCACCTAGTTTACCGTCAACCTTAATTTGAATTTAATTGGCTTATTTATTTTATTGTGTTACCATTATTTACATAATTATTATGTTAAAATTCTGTGAGTTTTCTAAATAAACAAATACAACAGTAACAGACACTGACGTTATGGCAGCTGGATCACGCAAGGTTGTGTACTAATATGGGTGATTCGTCGTAGAACTCTACCAAGTAAAGTCTTCTAGGAACCTTTACACCTATTGCTCCCAGAAGTTCGGAGCCAACGAAGTTAAAAAATGGGGACTGAGTAACCAATATTTAAGCGAGAGATCTCAATGTGTAAACCAATAAACATAAATATAAAAAGCGAACCAAAACAAACCTATTTATCTGGTTGTGCGAGGCGTTTGGCGTGTAGCGCGATACTAACGTGGTTGGCGGGCGGCGGGTCGTCGTCGTGCGGCGGCCGAGGCAGGCGCCGGCGCAACCACGCGTGCCGCAGCGCCGCTGCCGGCGTTAAGCGCTTCTCCGGCTCCCATTCCAAGCATCTGCAATAAAATATTATAAAATAAATATAAACATTATGAATAATCGTAAAATTAAAAATTTCGAATAACCCAACAAAACCAACCTATTTGTAATAAAATTGAATGCAAAATGCAAGCTGAAATTAAAAAAATGCAAGCGATATGAACTTAATTACTTAGTGTTGGTAGAAGTACAACGCACAACAAAATAACACTAAAATTTAGATTTTTTAACAAACCACCGACAGAACGATCAAGAAATGTAGCTTAAAACCATCTCGATTATGTCAGCTTTCGAACAAAAATATTCCGTTCAAAAGTTAAGAATATCTCTCATTTCGCACGCATTTATCTTACTTTGCGCTTTTTTTATTCCTGCGAGCCCTTGTAGATGTATCGGGAATCGGCATACATATAGTTTTCCAAGGTCTTAAACTTTACTATGCTAAAGTTCATTTGAATCGGTCGAGCCGTTTTGACGTTATATCAGAACATAATAATACATACATATACACTTTTGTATTTGTATTATTAAGTAGCGATCGGAAATATCAGCGAGTTATGCAAACAAGCAAACAGAATTTCAATGGTAGTTTAATACGCGATTGAGACAGTAAACATGTTAATTTGGCCAAAAAAAACATGCCAATACTAAGCAGGCGCTTTTTATGTACATGTCACCGTAAGATTATAAACACAGACGGTAACATTAAGTAGGCATTTAGTGAATAAAGTAACTTTTTTCCTTGGATAACTTCTCGCTTTTGTTAATATCACTAGCAAGGACACAAAGTTACAAAGCCTTAAAATAAAAAAAAATACTAACCGTCTAATAAAGTCAATGAAGTATTTATCTTGACAGCCTTTGAGCGCCGTCACATAACTCTTCGAACCTGGCAACCCTCGTGGTTTACCTCTCCTCGACATTCCTGTAACACGTAAACGATTACGTTAAGATTACATAATGTAAGAATGTTATTGTATATTGATACTGTACATACATGTACCTAATACACTTATTTACTGTTTGTGATATTTAAAGAGTCTTAATAATATTTAGTCTTAAAGTTTTGACTAATCGCCTCTGTGGTCTAGCGGTTCAGTTGTTGGACTTGACTGCATGAGGTCCCGGGTTCGAATCTCGGGTCGGGCAACTAAAATAATATTGGGTTTTTCCAATTTTCTAACAAAAAAAATGTTGCTCAGGATAGGATATGTGCCCGGTTGGCGATAGGCTTGCCACCTATCACATTGTGGGACTTAGTATCTTCGGCTAGTCGTGGGTGCCCTGGTTGTGCCTCTGCCTACCTCTTCGGGGATATGGGCGTGAAGATACTTATGTCTTTATTCAAGATACTCGAATTAAAAAATGTATTATTATAAACTAGCTTCCTGGGGAAGTTGAACGACCCGCTCAGTTTGTATAGAAAATTTTTCTTTTTTAGGGTTCTCGTAGTTATTTTCCACTTTCTTATCTTTTAAACTTTTCTTTCACAAAGAATTCAAAATTAGCCAAATCGGTAATCATTTTAAACTTATGCGCATTCATACATTTTTTCGAATTATTTATATATACAACTTGCTTTATATAAACAACTGAGTAAATCTATAACGCTTTATTACAATATTGTTTATGTATGTATACTGTATGAAGACCTGGGTTCGATTCCCGAGTCTGGCAACCACCTATCCACCATCGTGGACAATGAAATGAAACTAATTTTATTGCAAAAAAATATGTGTGTTAATATGGTAAAAGAATTTTATTAAAATCTCATTAGAATTTATACAATTCAATTATTGAGACTTTAGACATCATATTGCATATACATTAAAATTACAAGCTCTGTTTACGTTAACATATAAATAAAGCAGGTACCTAGTTCTAAATAATATTTGTTACGACTCTGCAAACAGGTCCAAATTGAAAAAAAAGGCCGACCGCATGGTACACGGATAAACATTATCGCAATTATGACTAGATGTGGCATCGACCATGCTTGTGGTAATTAATTCAATTTCCATTTTTTATTACTTAAGTTCATTGTAAAAATTATTTGTGCTTGTCATAAAAATATGTAAATTTTTATTCTGCTAGATATTATTATCAACAATATATAATTTATTTTATTTCATTCATTTTAATTGTATTCATATAATAATAATCAATAAATAAATAAAAGATCAAAGAAATTAATTAGAACAATGAGTATATTACATATAATTTGATTTTTTAATTCAATATGATTCAGTTTTAGATGTTTTTTTTACTAGTCGTAAATTGATGGTTAGTTTTGCTAAATAATGATATTAAATTTGTCAATTTCTTAATTTTTTTAATTACATCAATATTATTATTTTGTTAGGTAGATATTAAACTTTCTATCAATGATGTATGATTTTAGATATCTTTAGAAGATAGCAGTAGATTTCGCGTTTTTTATGTGGTTTGGTAAATTGTTATTTAAAAGACCACCTTCATTTGAATATGAAGGTGGTTTTTTTTGGCATAATTAGATCTATCTGTTCCAAAGAGTATAATAATACATCTATATATCTGTTCGGAGACCTAAATTGTTTGAATTACGTAATTTTATTTTTTGAATTTGGAATTTTCTTTTAAATTGTATACCTATTAGTTTTTATTTCATTCAATTTTATTGTTAAAGATTTTTCCATAGTAATAGGAATATTTTTCTGACTAAAAAGCATGTTTGATATACTTAAGTCTGTCTTATATCTAAAATTGAAGTTTCTTTATAAATTTCATTTGTATGCGTGCTTAAATTGTAGTTAAATAAGATTTTTACTAATTTATTTTGAATTGTCTGATACAGTTGTAAATTACTTTTGGATGCTGTACTCCTTATCTCTATTAAGTAGACTATATGTAAATTAAATATCTTACATTATTTGGATAACATTTAACATTTCCATATAGCGCTCTGATCAGTGATGTAAATTTTGATTTTAATCTTTTCATATGTGGCTTCCATGTTACGTTCCAATCCAATATATTTTTCGATCAATTTAAGTTCAATCCGGACAAGTCGCATCGAAACTCTACCACCTAGTTAGATGTCAGGGTGTTAGTGACGGTAAGCCTATTCTTGCCTTTTAAGAGCGGCCTGACAGTAAAGCAGATGGTCTATTCTGCAAAGGAGCCTGAACCAAAACGTTAAAAAAATTCCAAGATCACCAATGATCGTCGAAGATTTGAAACCAAAAATAACTTTTAAACCAAATTCTTACTAAAGGGTTAGAACATTTTCACTCAATTACATACATGTAAAGGGGAGTCTATAACTCTTAGTAAAGGGTTGAGGGAGTTTGAATAAAGCGCCGAACGAAGTACTATGCAAGGCACTCTTAAACATGTTACATCCGACATAGACTTCTTTTATTATATTCGTATATAGTTTCCCTAAAAAAATTACTGCCTAAACGAACTAAAAAGCTATTTGGGTAAAACAGGCAAATTATTCGCAACTCAATTAATTATATACTCGTATCTAGTTAAAATTAATTATTTAAGTGAAGATTAATTTTAATCAAAATATTTACGTACATTTATTTCTAATTCAGAGATATACAACTGACTACGTTCAACAAGCAAATGCCTGCCCCTGTCGGGTATTATACGACTAATATAAATAATAATTAAGCATATATTCGTGAGTCTGTAACGAATAACTGCTACCCAAATATACATTTGCAGGACTACCTGCGGAGTCATCGTACCAGACACCGCGCCGTCATTTATTTTGGCTTTGATACGACCGATCTACCTTAGACAATATAAAAGTCTTTGAAAAGAGACTGCGCTATGTAAACATTAGTCTGACTATATAAAAAGTATAAAGTAAAAGTATCTTCACGCCCATATCCCCGAAGAGTTAGGCGGAGGCACAACCAAGGCACCCACGACTAGCCGAAGACACTAAGTCCCACAATGTGATAGGTGACAAGCCTATCGCCAACCGGGCACATTTCCAATCCCGACCAACATTTTT
>NJDC01004459.1:94154-126401 GCA_002245475.1 Calephelis virginiensis
TGATGCACGTGTCGCTTATATTATTATGCAGCATCAAAATAGTGAAATAACATTAGGTCATTGCATAGAATAATTTGCAACTTAACTAGATATTAGGTAAAAGTATGTCGAAAACTTGTCCATCGCAGGCATTTGACTAGGCCTAATAGTTATTATATATAATATATATTAGGACATACCTTTATATATACCATTTTTAAAACAATGTTGTAGACAATACTTAAGACATAGTTTACAACATTTCTTTTTTGTGCCATTATCTTACTTGTATTGTTAATTTTTTATTACTGTTGAAAGTGTAACAAACAATTGAAAATTATCTTATTATGTAAATCTGTATGAATAAAACCTATATAAGCTTATGTAAATCTTAAAGGTGATTTTTGTAGCACTATATATTTGTGTTTTAGATTATATATTACTGTTAAAAGTTTAAGAAAGAATTTACAAATATTTAAATTTATTCTATATGTATCAAACTTATTTATCGTAGTTGTTTTACTTGTGTTATATGTAATTATACCTATATACCTATTACTGTTTAAAGTTTAACAAAGAATTAATAAATATTTTATACAAAATTAAAATAAGTTTCTTTTATTTAATTTGCTAACCCTCCAACAGTTTATATATTAATTATGATTTTTAAAACACGCGGATGAATAGGGCATACCATCTGCTCTTCGGATGAGGGGGGAAAACGTCATAGGCATTTCAATATTTATTAAAATTCATCCGGATGAATGGGTAATAAACCAAAAAATATCCTCTAATAATATATCAATTTGTTATTTTCATATACACAATTTCTCCCTGTTGTGGTTCAGCTGTCCTGTGTGTTCTGACTACTGGTGGTAGTAATACAATTGTCTGGATATGGATAAGGGTTTTTCGACTAACCTGTTTCTACCGCCACGATGACAGTGTCATGTTTCGGTCAGGAGAGTAGGACGGTAGGACTTGCCTGCTAAGCTTAATAGAGCAGCCATAGGCCATCGTTGTACCAATATTTAATTTAATTTCGTGTTTATATTGAGTCAAATTGGTTAATTTAGATGGGAATTAAATTAATTTTGTTCAGTGAAAGTGCACAAATGAAATAATCATGAAGAAATTAGTGTATCGTCTATTTCCTCGCTGCCGTCAAAACTCACTAGACTCACGACCAGTCACGAGACGAGCTTGATTAACGAATCCACCGCTTTACTCAAGACCCTGACCTGACATGCTTTTGTACATTATACAGTGACTAATGACTGTAGAATTAACTAACTTGTTACTTGACATTGGCAATTTAGTCGTGAAAAACTATCGAAAGCCATATTTATAAAAGTAGAAGAAGAAGAAATAGCAAACATACAACACTTTAGCTGGTAGTTAGCCGGTGTGAGCTTGGTCTTTGGTGGCAACAGGATAAATCATTAAAAAAATTCTTTTGTTTAACTTTAAGAGGCAATAATAAAAAAAATCACTATGTTACCTGTTAGCAACTCCGCCAATATGCAGCCTAATGACCACATGTCGATGGGCATCCCGTACTTGGCACCCATCATGACCTCGGGCGCGCGGTAGAACCTCGACTGGATGTACGTGTACACGCGCTGGTGCTCGTAGCAGGAACTCCCGAAATCTATCACCTGCAAACAAACATCAGGCATCAGCAAAAAGTCTACACATGCTGCAAAAAGAGAAACCGGTAGGCTATTTAAATAATAATAAAATATAAGTGATATATAAAACATATTTTTAGTGTATTTACACAATACACAATAAAGAGTTATTCTATTCTTTTTTACATAACTTTGTTCATTTAAAATTATGAATTGTCTATACTTCGTCATCATTTCATTTAAAGTAGTTACTTTGCCATGCTTGGAATAGTTTCAATAAATATTTAAAAAATAAAAAAAATCACCGAAGTCATGTCTCGAACCTTATTTGTTGTTATTAATCTTACTTTGTTGATGCTCTCTCAATTAATATATTCAGATAATTTAACCAATAAGGCCGATAAACGGTATAAATATATCTACAAGAACAACCTACAATCGCACCCAACTGACGTATTCCTATTTAAACCCACTTGCCACATAAAATTAGATGTCAGTTTAACTAAACACTGTTTAAAATTGACATATAACCAATAAAATAATACACGTGAATGTCATAGCAGAATGTTTTGTTTGAGAATCTAATTATAGAATGTTTGGTAAAACATACGTTCAACGAGTGTTTTATTTCAGTGTAGTAAAACGGTCAAAGCCCAATAAAATATTTTTTTTTATGTTATAGGAAGGCAAACAAGCAGACCTGTTTCCTGATGGTAAGAAATTCACGCCGCCTAGAGACACCAAAGATGGTAATGTTGCGTTGCCAACCTAAGGTCCGGATGTTAGGCCTCGAGCAAAGGATGAAAAATAAGTTTACCGGCTACCTTACCCTCCGAACCGGAACACATCATGACATTATGGCGGCAGGAATAGGTAAGGCGGTGGTACCAATCCGGGCGAGTCGCTGCGAAACTCTACCACCTAGTCAGATGTCACGGTGTTAGTGATGATAAGCCTATGCTCGCCTTTTACGAGCTGCCTGGCAAGAAAGGCAGATGGTCTATTCTGTAAAGGAGCCCGGACCAACCCGGGGAAATTTATTAAATTATTCACTGGTAAATAATGCAGCTGTGGGGTAGAACTTTTAACCATCATCACAACTGCAATGTTAAATTAAAAGCAACTTTGTAGGTTCAAAACTTAATCAATATTTGGACAAACTTCGCAAACAACTTGGTTGTTTTGCAATTCGCCGAACAAAATTCAGTTTGGAAGTTGGCAATTTCTTTATTAATTTTGTTGAGGGAAACGATCGATCAGTCTATTTAATTATCTGTCAGGAGGAATGGTCTCTTGGGGTTTCTGGATGTGGATAGCACGTGTCCTTGAATTTTTCAGTGAGTTATTCTTGCATTTGCAAATCTATTCTCCTGTGTTAGGCCTGGGATCTTTCGAAGAATATAGACCGAATTCTTTCCCGGCAAGCAGCTTATATTTTATCGATTTGTAAATAATACCGTGCCTATCCTACCTGGTACTTTTGCCACTTCTCGTCCAAATCGATACTCGGGCGGTGCGAGTCCCTATCATGAAAAGGTCTGGAAAGTGAGGTAAAGGTTTGTCGACTCAGCCTTAGGTTGGCAACACGGCTTGTCTTTTTTTGTTTGTTGTTTGTGAATGTGGCTTTGTCGTTTTCAGATGACTTACATTTCGCTTTGCTTTTCTTTTGCCAGCCCTATTTGAAGTAGAATCGACTAAAACTCGAATGACTGGTGTGCATATTTTTTATTACATATTGTTGTTGCACCACACCATGATTTTCATACATTTCTGTCTAGACTATTAAGGCCCCATACTTAGTCAGCCAGAAGAGCCAATCAGCGCACTCCCCCGTTCCACGATTACTATGAAATATTGCGCTCTAAAGTAAATGTCTTAAGCGCCAAATCACTATTTTTGACACTATAAAAGTAATTTGAAAACAAAAATATAAAATCTGAAACAGTTATCTTTTAGGTATAATACTTATCTATGTTTTTGTTAAATCTGGTGTCGATATTTTCATAATTGAAGTAGAAATATGGGTTTTGCTTTCAAAAAAGGGTTAACTTTTTGATTTTTTTCTATCGAGCAAAGTAAAATGAATCGTGTTTTGGAAACACTAGTCTTATAAAGCATATTAATGTTAATCTTGTGTATTTTTGTCGCCAAGATCCATAATTGCTTTGAATGAAAAAAAAAAACTGTATATTGCTGACGTATTTTAGCATACATGGCCCCTTGAAGCTCTGGGACTAGTTGAGCAGTCGATAGTGTTCACGATAGAAGACAGGTACAGCAGAGTCGTCAACCTCTTCATTAAAATACCCAAGTAAAAACTCGATGAATACAAATCTACATCGTATTTAAAAAAACAACATTCAATTTAAATATTTAATCTTTTAGATATTAACAGTACGCGTCTTAAATTTTATGAGCACTGGTAGTCCATTAAATTGGAATATATCGATAATAGATTAACGGTTCGAAGATCCCTGAGTAAATACATCCGCTGTATTTGATGACGAGTTTAGTTTTATCGTTTTATCGAGGTAAATGGGCTTCCTTATCTCTGAATGTAACAAAAAGATTCCGTTACTCACCTAGGCAGAAAGGCACATGGTCAAATAGTACTTTCATCTATAAAATCAATATTTCCAAGCGAGTACAACTTAAGAGACTTATAGAAAAGAGGGTAAATTCCTGATAGTTCAGCAAAGCTTGATGTCACTCGGTGTTAGTGGCGGTGATACATTACCATCAGACCCATTGGTCGGTTTGCTTCCTCTTCCATAAAAATCACACCTGCCTATGATAGGTTTTAGATTGTTTCAACAAATCACGAAAACGCAGGTTTAGATTTGCCAGATAATAGTGCTCGAAAAAACCCAATTCAATTCGAGATTCATTAAAACTCTTCTTCCCGAAACTTAGTTTAGATTTTAACATCGTCGCAGAGTTACTGGACTTTTAAGAGGATGACATGGAAAATCCACTAAGTTATTCTCTCAATCCCATGCTACAATCGCAAATTGGGCAAAGGAAGATGATCTTTAATTGTTACCCCATTTTGGGATTGAAATACGCATACATACGAATTGAAACTCAAAACAAGCTTACACAATCAATTTCGTATACCTAATTATTTATTAACAACTAGCTGCTACCTGCGGCTTCGCCCGCGTTTTCGCAAAAACCCGGTGTGCGATCGGGATTAAAAATAGCCTATATGTTAATCCAGGTCACAATCTATCTGTCTTCCAAATTTCAGACAAATCCGTTCAGCCATTCGAGCGTGAAAGAGTAACAAACATCCATACATACATACTTACAAACTTTCGCATTTATAATATTAATAGGATAATGCAAAATTTATAATAAATATTCATCTCTATCCGTTGGTCATCGTATCATGAATGAACGAATTAAACAATTTCACTTATTTATGTTTTGTTGTGTTAATTATTATGGTCTGGTGAAGGTTCTTACAAAAAAAAGATTTTATAAGTACGTGGAAGTTTAGAAAACAATAAATAAATATAAATGTAGTGTCTTGGGGACACCAAGTAGGAACTAAGTTCCTTCGGCTAATGTAGAATCGACACAATTCATGAGTAAATACTATCCATTGGCGGGGTGAAGTGCGGTAGAAAGAGAAAAGTATTATACACTACTCGCTTGTGTATACGACTGTCGCGCCTGCGCACATCTCATTTAACGGTTATATTCCACGGATATCTTCTTACGGTTTAACTATCTCATTTTTTCAGTTCGGTCGCGCAGGAACTATCGCGTCTGCGCACGTCTCATTTAACGGTTTATTCCGCGGTATTTTCTTATGGTTTTTATTATCACATTTTTTTAGTTGGGTCGCACAGCAAAACCCCTATCTCCTCCAAGCCTGCCGTAAGGAACTTCGTTCCAAGAATAATTAAGTTTTCTTAAACTTAACGAAAACATAGATTTTACATAACTGTCAGTTGATTGGCAATCGAAAAATAGGACAACGTCCGCCCTGTTAGCTAGTTGGTGTATTTATAATGCGTCACCTGTGGCGATACCTGAAAAATTCAATTTGAGATAAAACCTTTACGTTATAAGAAACCTCAATAATACATTAAAGTCTAAAGAAAAGTAAAACGCTCGCCTTAAAGCCAAACAAAACACATTCGATTAGATTGTACCAAAACGGAAACATTAGCAAATAAGAGGAATTTCTGGCATTGATAAATGGCATGTATTCGCGAAAAACTACAACATAGTGCCGTTTACGATGTTTTGACTGTAAACTGCTACTGATGAGTAAATATTTGGTCAAAGTCTAAGAACACTAGTAGCTTGGATTACACCTAAGAAATAACGGCGTTTCCTAGAGTGACTTATTAAAGAGTGCGCGCATGTGCAGAAGCGTACATCTTTACTAACATTGTACAATGCTTTGTATATAACATGTTATGTTCTGTTTCCAAATCAAAACTGTTAATCCGATTTTTTGTATTATAGTTATAGAAACAATCATTTAATATCCATATTGCAATATAAAATTAACGATTGACTTTCCATTTTGATACGCAATAAATTATTTTCATTGATTTATACTTTAGAAAAAAATATGATCGACATTTATAGGAACAAATCCAAGAAATAAACTAATCACTACATAGTACAAAACAAAGTCGCTTCCTCTGTATATATGTATATACATATGTCCCTTTGTATGCTTGAATCGTTAAAACTACGCAACGGATTTTGATGCCGTTTTTAATAGATAGAGTGACTGAAGAGGAAGGTTTCTATGTATATTTCATAACCGTGCGACCGCTAGTTAAATATATTTAAATAGTTAAGAACTTGAGGTTAATGCGGAAGCGCACGCTCTATAACACTTATGATCTTAGTTTATCCAAAAACCAATTATACATCGATTGAGTTTCGCGAACAGTTTGTTAAACAAACAAGCGCGTGCGCAAGTCATCTGTGACGCAATCGCTCCTCACCAGTCGGTAGGCACGTACTGCCCATTGTCTTGGCCACTCGCGGAAACCGTTCTATTAGTTAAGGTCACCGTTCAACATCACAATGATCGTTAACACTGCTTACGTTCGAGAAGAAAAAGTACATCTGGTATTTGTTTCCTAAGAAAACGATCATCCGTCAGCACTCAGTTGTATTACTCGTTTAGAGCAATCATATTTTTTCTGTTTTAGCGGTTGTCCTCGACTTCGTCTGCGTTTTAAAGGTTTATAAGGTATCCGCATCCCAAATTGCGCCAAATCGGGTAAAATGTATGCGTAAACCTCGAACAAGCATAAGAATGGACTTTGACACCGAATTACTTTCCTCTGCCTTTTCTCTCTTCAAAACAGATAAACTCTCCTTATCTCTCATTACATTTGTGCAATTATACTCTTAGTACAAAAAAGTAACGAATATTCTACGTCATATAAAAAAGGAAACAGACAAATATTTTTTTAAATTATGAAATAAGTAAGCGCCATGATACATATTTTTAGTAAGTAAAATTTCAACCCCCGGGTTAAAAATAGGGCTGATATAAGACACGTCAAATGCATGTGTGTCTGTCTGTTTGTGGCGTCATATCTCCTAAATTAATGGTCCGTTTTCAATGCGGATTTTCGTGTTCCTCTGTGGTCTAGCGGTCTGGCGATGGATTTGACTTCATGAGTTCAACCCCCACATCGGGCAACAATAAGAAAACGTGGTTATCATTTTTTTTAATAAAGACAACGTTGCCCAGGATTCGATATGTTCCCTTGTAAATAAAAAAGGCTTGCCACCTATCACATAGTGTCTTCGGCTAGACGTGAATACCTTCGTTGTGACTCTATCTACCTCTTTGGGGGTACGGAAGTGAAGATACTACTACTACTATGATTTGAACGATATAGTTTTTACCTTCATTGAGGATTTAATTTTATGATAAACTAGCTGTTTCGGCGAACTTTGTCCCACCCGCTGCCATAGGTACCCGTTTTTTATGAGAATAATTAAAAGGTTTTTGCTGGTTTCGACGCAGTCGAACGGGATAACAAGTATCTTGTGGCCGTCTCCTGATTCTTAAAAAATAGAAAAATTCAGCAAAAAATTTTTTGCTATCGTATAAGCTATTCTTGAGTTTTAAATAGTGTAACTAACACGACTTTCTTTTATATATAGATTTATAATACCAGGATTCAAACAGTCGATAGATGTTCATGCTAGAAACAAGAAATTGGCTATTTTAACGTAAACTCTTTGTAACTACTTGAGAAAATATCGATTCATCAACAGTGTCAGTGGTCAGTGACGGGTATTGATAAATAGCCGCTGTGCAATTTATTTTCGTATTTCCCGCGAAAATCGGCGCTCCAGCTGTACGATGCTTCGCCATATTTCGTATACTCTCACCCACTATTGGAATTTATTATTGTAATAATATAATCCTGTATGACAATAAACCTGCCAATATGATGAAAAAAGGAGAAAAGAAAGATGACGGAAGTGTACTAAGTTAGAAGGGACCTCTTTCTCTTTCGTTCATTCTTTCTTTGAAGTCGTTCAAAATATATTCAACAGCAAACTATTAATTTGATAGAGATTTCCAGTCTTCTCGAATCTCTTTTAGATAATAATATGAAAGCTTCTAATACGGTTTTGCCGATTTTTAAACAAAAAGTGGAGATCTTTTTTTGGAGTTCTCAAGAATTTCAATTCGACTGTATGTTTATTTTGCATTTGTCACGCGACTACTCAACCAATAACAAAACGATTTTGAAGGCTATTTTTAGAAAAATATTAATGACATGATTCTGAGGTGGTCTCATATTAATTTTATTATGATCTATATAGCTTTTGAGTTATGCTATACAATGGCGTGAAGATATGTATGTATGTACCATATAAAGCAAAATTATTTTTGCCTATGTTGACGACCTCATAATTTTATGCATTATTAAGCAATGTGGGACTTAGTGTTTTCTACTAGTCGTGAGTGCCATGGTTGTACTTCTAACTTCGTTTTTTAACATAATTCAAAGCCTACTAGTACGATGTCGATAAAATGTATGTGGGACCATTTCGGATCATTTGCTATCATTTGCATTCATCATTTACTATTTTTCGAAAAAAAGAGTAATCAAATCGCGACGTGGTACTTAATTAATGCAATATCAGTCTTTGCAGTTTTTCTGCCCTTGATTATTTTCAAATTACTACAGGATCACATGGCATAGCACTTAGCGTCTTCGGCTAGTCGTGGTCGTTCTGCCTCCGCCTACCCCTTGGAGGACATGGGCGTGAATACACTTGCTTTTTTTTACTACAGGAATAACATTCGCAACCAAACCCATAAAGCTGATGTTAGTTGGGTGTGCCTTGTACACAATAACAATAGGCTGCTAATATGGGACGCACAATCATTACTCTTCCATGTCACCTTCCTGGGCTGCCAAATATATCACAGACGCGTGAAGGCTGTCCTTGCCATGCTGATATAGAAACGTCGTACTCGACTCCACATACACAAAACAATAATAAATTATCAATCCAAACCTTCGTAGTGAATTGCTCCGACTGGTGTAAATGGAATAAAACGTATTCTTTAAAGAAATGAGATACTAGCAGAAGCAAAAGTAGATGCAGTGTTTACCACCTGTATATGACTTTCGACTATTCTACAGAGTATATAAATTGCCTCTGTGGTCTAGCGGTTCAGTTGTTGGACTTGACTGCATGAGGTCCCGGGTTCGATTCCCAGGTCGGGCAACAGAAAGAAAATTGGGTTTTTCCAATTTCTAATAAAAAAAAATGTTGCTCGGGATTGGATATGTGCCCGATTGGCGATAGGCTTGCCACCTATCACATTGTGGGTCTTAGTGTCTTCGGCTAGTCGTGGGTGCCCTGGTTGTGCCTCTGCCTACTCCTTTGGGGACATGGGCGTGAGCATGCTATATAAATCATATACTCTATGTAGGTAAGTAGCAGTCATAAAACTGACCATGCTCACCAGATAATTCTGCGCGTGGATAAAATCGGAACTATTAGGACATTTTTTGTGGCACTAGACAGCAAATAAGCAAACGGCATACTAACGGCAACTCTCCCCGTGTTAGTCCGGGCGCCTTAGAATGGGTAGAATAGACCATCTGCCTTTCTTGCCAGGCAGCTCGTAAAAGGCGAGCATAGGCTGACCGTCACTAACACCGTGACATCTGACTAGGTGGTAGAGTTTAGCAGCGGCTCGCCCGGATTGGTACCACCGCCTTACCTATTCCTGCCGCCATAACGTCATGACATGTTCAGGTTCGGAGGGTAAGGTAGCCGGTAAACTTACTTTTCCTCGAGGCCTAACATCCCGACCTCAGGTTGCTAACGCACAATTACCACCTTTGGTGTCTCTAGGCGGCGTGAATTTCTTAACATCAGGAAATCCGTCAGCTTGTTTGCCTTCCAATATTATAAAAAGAAACGGCTCTCTTGATGGAAGTAATTAAACGTGGCATATAGACAACATAGATGTTATATGTGCGTCTCTGTCCTATGTCCAGGTTTTAGGGTTGTGCAAGTCTATCAGAGCTACCCTACTCAACAGATCTGGACATGTTACTGTGATAATGGCGACAGGCATAGGTAAAGCGGTGGATCCCTACCTGGGCAAATTGCTGCACAGAAGTCTTCCACCAGTGGTCTTGTTGGTAATGGCCCGTGTAACCTATACTCTCTCTATACTCTCATAATATGGGAAGGCAGATGGTTTATTTATATTTATAAACAGAGGACCCGGACCAACACCGGAAAATTTGAGCATTTAGTATGAGTTGCTTTAGAGACGTTCGGTGATTGGCCAGTTATTTAAGCTGAGTAATCGTTACCTCATAAATATTATAATATTTTAAACACGATAATTAACATTTAGACGTCTGTTTGTAATGTAAAAATTAAAGCTATTAAATAAACACATCATTTCAAATGACTTATGCGAATTAGCTTCTTCGTTTGACTTGCATTAGCAAATATCTGATGTTACAAGTGAAATCTAGGCTTCTTTTTGACCAGATCACTCAAGAACTTGTCACGACGAAGCTTAGCAACTTCGAAAAATGAAACGAATATGCGGGCAACTCAAAGTTTGTAAACATAGAGGCCAAGTATGCGTCTATAGAGAAAGCAAATTTCTTTAAAAACATAGATTACGAAAGTTTTTTCTTGTTATGCCAAAAGCAAAAGCCAAAACGTCTAGTATTTTTTTTTATTTTATCTTGTATTTTTTTATTTTATCTTGTATTTTTTTATTTTATCTATTTTTTATTTTATTTCTTCAGTAGTCAAAATTTTAACTAAATCGCTATTTCGTTATTTATTGTCATTCCGCTGTCAGCTTCTGAAGTGACTATCGTCTAATTATTGTCATATACTCTAGACAACTTATTGCGCATCCTAGCCCTGCATGTGTAATGTGCATCAACACACGTAACCTTAAACTATTTTTTCCTGCTTACGGAAGTGGTATTTAGTATCAAGTTGCTATGGAATGCGCAACAGTCAGATGATACCAACTGTGAAGTACAAGGTTATGGGCAACCATTCAAACATATATCTTGGCCAGATCACTAGACGCGTTTATAGAATAGCCTTGACCTAGTCGTAAATAAAATTCATCACAAGCCCCGTAGGTCCGGGACTCGAAGAACTCTTAGCTGGCTTTTTTTTATAGAAAAGGAAGGAAACGGGCAAGCGGCTCACCTATAAGTGATCATCGCCGTTTACAATCTACACCACTAGAAGTATCACAGATTCGTTGCCGTCCTTTTAGGCAGTAAGGTAATCACCTTCTAAAGTAATGTTCTTAAGAACTGCCCCCTCAGTACCTTGAAATCATTATGTGTTTTCTATCGCCCGATTTCAATAACCTATCTAAAACAGTAGAAAAAACTACTAAAGATAGATTTAATGAAAAAATAGTACATGTTAAAAGTACAGCCAAACGAACAATAAAAGAAGTGTAGACCTATCCTTCCCTTACTTATTTTTCGAATGTTGATTAACATCTTTAGTGTCTTTAGGCAGCGTGTATTTCTTACCATATATAGACCAGGTAGTTCGTTTGTTTGATATTTTCCAGTGCAACAAACAATGGAAAATATAAGGATAGTAAAGGAAAACCGTCGCCTATAGAAAATTAAGATTTTACTAATTCATTCCTACCTGGTTGTCGGGGATGTTAGGTCATGCTAGCAACAATACATATGGTTATTATCCAAATTTCGAAATAAACAAAGATTTCTGATGTACATTTCTGGCACCGCCCATACTCTTTCATCTACCCACGTATCACATACTTATTGATATTACTTTTGTTTATTACCGAGAACAAGTTTGAATAGAAATCACCTCGAAAAATTTTTCAACAGCAAAGAGGGGCAAGTTGGACATTTGGTTTTGAATGATTAGTTCAGGGAAAGTTTAAAGATAAGAAAAAAGGAAAAACTGAAAGGAAACTAGGAAAATCAGCATTTTAAGTTTTCCTATACATACAGAGCGGGTGGAACGAAAATCGCCGGAACAGCTAGTGAATAATAAAAGTGTACGAAATACAAACAAAATCGAAGCAGGCCAATTAAATCAATTTATAACAAACAAGCTGTAAAGGAGAATGCAAATCGACGGATTTTCTGATGGCAAACTTATTCACACGAAAATAATCTAATTTTATTAAATTTAATAAAAGTATCGTTGCCCGAGATTAAGATATGTGTCCGGTTGGCGATAGGCTTGCAACCTATCACATTGTGGGACTTAGTGTGTTCGGCTAGTCGTGGGTGCCCTAGTTCTGCCCCTGCCTACTCCTTCGGGAATATAGGTGTGAAGATAGTTTAAATTAAAAATGCATTTCTAGGATACCAGTTCCACATTTGCATGTAGCGGAAACCGTGTTGTATATCCGCAACAAATATAGTTTCAAAGGTGCCCCAAATATTCCACTTTTATATCAGACGTACACAGAATTAATCACTCATTAACACGACATTAAAAGAATATTTAATTCGACTATTAACAGTCTTGACAGCATAAAGTTGAGATAAAAGTGCGACCGTTTCGTAGAGATGAAAGCTGAGATAATTAGTCGAAAGATGACTTGTTATCTATTATATCGACGATTTATATTAGATTTTATATCTTCACCCGACTCCTGGTCATTGACCGTGAATGAATAATGTCGGATTTTAGGAAAACGGCTTGTGGCTTGTCACAGAGACAGGCTAGTGTTTACTTGCGTGTATATTCCAATACGAGATATCGTATTATACTTGCCAACTTCAAAATATTTGCTGCAATTAGTAGTTTCAAATGCGGGAGAGGGATTCAAAAAGCAAAATAAAAAAGATCCAACTAAATTTGTTCAGTATACAAAAAAAATATAGTGTTACCTGTAATATATTTTGAAAACTATATTTTTTTTCGATATTTTGTAGTTGTTCTTTTTTTAAGGTTTTTTTGTTTTTTTATGACATTGGAAGGCAAACAAGCACACATATTTTCCTGATGGTAAGAAATACACGCCACCAAAGGTGGTAATGGAGCGATGCCAACCTAAGGTCGAGATGTTAGACCTCGAGCAAAAGTAAGTTTACCGGCTACCTTACCCTCCGAACCGGAACACATCAACGGCAAGCACTGACGTTACGGCGGCAGGACTAGGTAAGGCGGTGGTACCAATCCGGGCGAGTTGCTGCGAAACTCTACCACCTAGTAGGATGTCACGGTTTTAGTGACGGTAAGCCTATGCTCGCCTTTTACGAGCTGCCTGGCAAGAAGGCAGATGGTCTATTCTTCAAAGGAACCAATGCGGGGATTTTTTTAAGATTAAGTATAAAATTGTATGTGCGTGAGTATCTACTTGCAAAAGCAGATTATTTAGCGTCTCACAGTACACGTTTCGATACCAATATAAATTAAATACTCGTAATAAATTTAAAAGAACGGAAATAATTATTTCCAAAAAAATATTTTTTTGACTTGAATCTGACGATCCAAATCTGGATCCAAACTAGGGCATGCCCATGAAACTTGTCACATCCATTTAACTACACTGCAGTACTAAAAGTCGTTTCGTTTTGAAAGATGTGACAAAAAACAATATTTCGGAAGACAAGTTATCAATAACGATTGTTGATAATGTTTTTTTAAATTGGTTGGTCCAATTCTGTATCCAGATTAGGGTTTCATGTTTAATAAATATATAAAATTATGGCCTCGGAGAGATAAATTCGACAAAATATATATCTTCCTAACATCTACTACACAACAACAAGAGAACTCTACTGGGTAAGTGGAGAAGTAAAGAGCGATTTCTTAAGTTTTCATCCCTAAACGTAAGGAACATTCGGGAATAATACAAGGAAGATGATAAATACTGTTGTTTTATTTAAAAAACTAGCGGCCCGCCCCTGCTTCGCACGTGTATAAAATACACATATTAACCTTCCCCTTCAATCACTTTATCTATTAAAAAAATCGCATCAAAATCCGTTGCGTAGCTTTAGATTTAAGCATACAAAGGGACATAGGAACAGAGGAGCGACTTTGTTTCATACTTTATAGTGATATAACAACACCTAGTAAAAACAACTTTTCGACAGCCTAAATTTAAAAGGATTTACTAAAACAAATTCCTTATCCGAGTGGGACTTGTATCTAAGAAAATTATTAATAGGTCTTCAAGATGGTTGTAAACACTGGGTGTAAATATTACTTTGCATCCATCTGGATCGTATATTTGATCCAAATTTAATAATAATCGACAGATACAAATTTTCCTCTAAGTCTACCATGTTGGAAGGTTTGTTTACAACCATCTAGACTGCCTTTAATGACAAATAAAGAAATCTCTTAAATCGAATGAATAGTGTCTTCGGCTAGTCGTGGGTGCCCTGGTTGTGCCTCTGCCTACCTCTTCGGGGATATGGGCGTGAAGACACTAATCTGAATCCAAATTATGAAAAAACGGTCAACGAACCACGTAAACGCATCATTGGAATCCAATACTCCTGAATTTCTGAGAGGGCTTGCTTCCTAAGAAATTGCGAAAAGCAAAGACAACTTTTTGAGAATCGTTCGGTCCAAATTTAAATCCAAACCAGGACAAACAAGTGTACCGTGTCATCTCACTTGAAATCCTACATTCCTATCCCAGGAGGATTGTTTACTTAGAAAATTGTTAAAGACAAATTTTTGGCAATTTCTTCATCCCAATCTAAATCCAAATTAGGACATCCAGTCAATGAACCGACATCGCATTATTGGAACCCTACACTCCAGTCCCGAGGGGGGCTCGTTTCCTAAGAAAAGTATAAATGACAGTATAAGAAAACGATGTATCGTTCCGATTTTCGTTCCGCGAAACGTCTGGCAGCACGCCAACGATCACCTCACGTGTGAACAATACCTAACGCAATACTACGAACTGGTGATTAACATAGTTAGCTAATTATTAAGTTGTATATAGACGATGTAGACTGGACTTCCTTTGATATACGTTTTATGGATATTTAATGTGTGTTATGAAAGGAAGTAAACATTGTCACGCTTATGTTATTTGCGTTGTAGTCGGATAAATCATTGTTTGTTTGGTGATAGGTGAAATGAATAAGGTTTTTTAATGGAAAACACAGAGAAGAAGCACACGGCTCTATTGACATAAAAGTCCCCATAGATGTTATGGGTGCGCCGCTATCACGAGGTAGTAATGTCAGGCCTTTTGTGCAGTCTACCGGCTACCTACTCTTCAGATCCGAACATGACTCTGACATTATGTCGGCAGGAATATCAAAGACGGCGGACTTCTAGTCAGGCAAGTCTCTGCATAGCACTTTACCACCAGTGATCATATTGAGCGTTTACATGGAAGGGCAATTGTTCCAAAGACTGGAAGCCTCTTTAACGTACTATATACCCGTATGTTAAGGGTCGCTAGGAAATAGAAAGTAGTTTTAAAAATATTTTGATAAGAACCGAGCATAATATTTGTCAAGTAATTCCAATATTGCATTAATCGAGATTCAAGGGTAACCCGCCGGCTGGCCTTCAGTGAGGAGACTAGAAATAGTAAATACCGCGTCGTTACTCTCTTTGACAGCGTGCACAATAATATGCGTAGTGTGATCTACGTGTTTAATTAGTTGTATGAATTAAAATATAAAGTGAAGTCGAATAAAATTAATTGTTTTTAAGACAATAACGCTGGGTACCCTAACAGTACACATATACAAAAATATCGGCAATTGGATATAAATTGATATAGACTATTAGAAACACATCCGTACCTTCGCGTTGTACCGATGAACATAAATTTAACATAGGAGCTGGCTATAAATAAATCTATTGAAGACGCCGTACGAGAATATCTTCGCGATCGTAAACTATGAGTACTCCATAAAACGTGGTTACTATCGCTGTATAAAAAGGATTATTTGAATTTTTTTACATATTACCGTAATTACTTTTCGTTAGGGCATTTCTTATTTTGTTATTATCAGTATTAGATTGGCAAACAGATCAATTTTCTGAAAAAGGTGATCGTTGGCCTAGTGGTTAGCGTACACGTCTAATTCCATCGACCAACCGCGAGGTTCGGGTTCGATTACCGACGGGGCAGGCATTAAGTGTGATAAACATACATGTCTGTATTTTCGGGTCAAAACATGTTATTAAATTTATAGTAGTATTTATTTAAGTAGTATTTCTATGTACTAAGTAACGTTTGACGTTGATTAACACCCATAACACAAGCATATATGATATAATTTGATTACTTTAGGGCCATATGCACGTTTCTGGGTCAAGTATTTAACACTTAGTTAGCGTCTGATTAGGGTTAAATCACCTTATATTTGACAGTTTAACTCAATATTAAATGTAACCCGGGAATGTGCAAGTGGCCCTTAGGGTTATCAATTTGTGTAATTTAAATAAAGATTAACTTGTTATAAAAACAAATAAAGAAATAATCATTAATAGGCACAAAACTAATAACCACTTAAAGAGTATATTCTTAAAAAAAATAATGACGAGGTACTGCTCTTGCCATAACGTTGAGCCTTGCAATTCTCGTGTTTCATTTTGGCAAGAATTTTTTTTAATCGAGACTTTATGCAAACTTTCACAATAAATATATAGACATTTATTCATTGATTTGTAATAATAATAATAATATATAATAACAAATCTTCCCTCTTGGGGAACATTACACTAGGTAATGTTTAGCCTTTGTGGTCTAGTGGTCCAGGTGTCGGACTTGACTTCATGAGGTCCCGGGTTCGATTCGGGCAACAAAACTAAACTTTGGTTTTTCTAATTTTCTAATAAAAAAAAAATTTGCTCGGGATTGGATACGTGCCCGGTTGGCGATAGGCTTGCCACCTATCAGGGTGGGTCTTAGTGTTTTCGGCTAGTCGTAGGTGCCCTGTTTGTGCCTCTGCCTAGCTCTTCAGGGATATGGGAGTGAAGATACTTACTTATTAATTTTATTTATTTATATTTAGATTCCTTTTAAACCTTAGATGATCACTCAGGTCAACTTTTCGTAAAACCATTTATTTCTCATCGTTATCATCCTAGGGTTATACTCAGCTGCCTCTCAAGTTTATTCAATGACTACCTTTATTTAAAACGAAAGATTTAGAGTTTTACAACATTTCGTAGGAAACTATTCATATACCATCATACATATTTGTAGCTTCTTCCAGAAACTCTAAATCCGAGTAAAAACATTTTCCTCATCACTACAGCATTTTTTACTCATATCAAGATACTAGCTTACACCCACGGCTTCTTCTGCGTGGCAATAAGCGTCTACGTATTTATTAAAACTAATGAAATTTCGCTCTTTTTTGATCGATTTCTTTAGATTATCCTACAGTGGTAAGGTTTGCCATGATGTGTTAATAAGTTTTCTTTATTCAGCAACATATCCCAATTCTTTTTTTTGAAACATTTTCAACGAACAAATAATTATCATATTTTTTGTATGTTGTATGATTATTGTAAACTACAACCATGTTTTAAGTGCTTGTAGTCAATCATATGCCGTTAAAAAATAGCTGTATTAAAAAAAAATTGCAGGTGGGATATAGCATAATAAAATAATCCAATGGCTAATTTCCAAAACTTCATCTCAAACCCCGGTTGGCGACAGGTTATCTATCTCATTATGGGACAAAGTATCTCAGTTGTACCTAAGTCTACATCTTCGGAGATACGGGAAAGAATCTACAAAATGTATATAAAAATGTTCGCCAGTGTTCGGCCAATTTGCTGCGGTTCGCTCAACAAAGACGATCAACGAATCAATTAATTCGCTACCGTTTGGTGAGCTTCCAACATGACAGAACGCATAACGTTTCTAAGTTTTTTTTAATTAAAGAAAATCGGTTACACATTGTTTTGGCACACACTATGCTACATATGCTACTTTTTATCCCTACGTAAAATCCCTTAAAGCAAATTGAAATCAGAAACGTACGTACGTTTAGCCCGCGAGAAATACCTATGTTTATATCAGTTGAAATATGTACACCAATAATGGGATCACAAAAAAACATTAAATATAGTGTTCCGATGACAAACGAATTACAAAAAAAAGACATTAAAATGATTTAGTTACTGTAGTAGATTACCATCAAAAAGACATCATAAATATAGCGAGCTATGGGGTCACAAAGACGTCTAATAAATTGTTTTGACGACTTACTTACTGGATAATGATTAAGACAAATTATAAAAAAAAATCATTAATGTTACGCTTAACTTGTTTTATAGCTTGAAATGTAGGTCTGTGGAGTCGCCAGAAAATATCAAATAAAGTTCATTTGTGGCTGTTTAACGTGTAATAAACTCGACAAATAACGTATAATTATGATGTAATTATTTGCACACACTTGTTCTTTTCCACAAACGGCGGACGAGTGTAAGTGTGTATTTTTACCAACTAGCTGACTCAACAGACGTTGTCCTGCCTTTTTTCATTTTCGATCCTTTTCGTAATATTAACTAACACAACAACAAAAAAAAAAATAATGCAATGCGATAACCAAGGTAAATAGTTGTCCGTTACATTTAATTTAATATTTTTTTGTATTTCTCGCAGAACTCATTTACAAATTTACAAATTAAAAGGAAATCAAAATAATGTCACTAAGCTAAATATGTAACTCAAATGAAACGTTCGAAAAAAATGTGTGTGTGTCCACAGTTTGCCAAAGAAAAGCAATGAGCGAAAAGTTTTCACTATATCGAATAGTTGCATGAATTTGCCTCTTTTCTTCGACTGACTAACTTTAAAAAAAGGAGATTATATTATGGTCGACACCTATTTTTTTATGTTAATCGATTTCTCCGTAATTTCTGAAGCGATTTTATTTTTATTTAAAAAAGCGTCTTCACTATGTGGTCCCATTATCACCAAGTTTAGATCTGATCTGATGGAAATCGAAATCGAAAATACTTAATTTTTGTGTACGTAGATGATTTACTTATTCAGAATCAGAAAATCTTTATTCACTTGAACCATACATGTGGTATTTGTGCGCGTCGACATTTTTTTAAACTACCACCGGATCGGAACGCGGCCACACACTGAGAAGATCCGGCAAGAAACTCAGAGGGCTTGTCTTTTTTCAATAATAATAGTTACTGTATAAACTAGATTAAAAATATTAATTACAATCTTACATTAACTTAAATATTAAATTATAATATTGAAAACGAAGTCAGTGTTGCAAAATTACAGCGATTAAATTATTAACAACACGCACTGTTGGTCCGTATTTCCCTTTTCTCTAAAATCTTGTTAATCTCTTGTGTTTTGGAGCAATATAGATAAAAAATATTCTGTTCCTATATTTCTTTCATTTAAAAGTGACGTGACAGCTTATTTGAACCATTGGAGTCAAAAGTAATGTGAATCGTCCCGTTTAGATTTAGTGATAGATGAACGGTTGCGAGTAGAAAAATACATCAAATAAAGAATTTTTATGTCAGTGTAATATATAAAGATTAAGATGAATTACATAACATAAAGTAGACATAACAAACGTTTACACGCACTGTTATCACCGTAACAAATTCTCGACATTAATTCATCCGTCAATAGCTAAAGCAAATTTGGGTCAAGAAAATGAAAACTCCAGAAAAAAATATAAGCAACCTTCGCGAATCCGCAACACATAAATAAACATTCGAATATAGCATTTGTTTGTTTTGTATAACATAGACAATAGGGGTTAAAATTGTATGAGTAATATTAGACATTAAAATGTTACGTGTTGCCTGTAATCAACAGACAGATGTGGGTTACGGCGCAAAAAACATATTAACTCAGGTAGACTTGTCTTACGCGTCGTATCTCACAACGTTGAAAATATGAAAATTCGAATATGCAACTGATTTAAAGTTCACTATTCATTACTTTTTTGGACATCAGTTAATGCACTCTATTACAGCTGCAACATACAGAGTCTAAGCAGCAACTAACTTACAGATATATTAAATGAGCCTCGGAGCTATTCTAGCTCTCAAACTGTTCTGAAAGAAAGACGACTTTAGTTAAACTGATCGAAGTAAAAGATTAATTTAGGCCGCTTCTGGGTTCCTTATAAACGTACAAGCGTCCCTAAAAAACTAGAGACTGACGTTTTAATTATATAAAGCTGTCAGCTTATAATTTTTGCATCATATTAAAGTAAAAAATCACATAAACTTAAAAACAAGCTTTCCTAAATCCTCCGGTGACATTAATCTCCATTAATGTCACCAAAACCAAACACTTATAAATAGTAATGGTCATGTTAAAATGTAAAATAATAAATGTTAAAAAAATAACTTTTAATATTACACCTATACGTCTGAACCGATTTCGATGGGTTTTTTTTTGTTTAAAAGCTGACGTGATCGAGATGGCATGTAGTTACATTACGGATAAGTTTTGTCGGGAGTTTTTATTTTAGGTTTATCTAAGTATTCATTTCTATAGTACATTATAGAAATGATGACGGAAACCAATTGTAATTTTTCACCTATTCTAAGTCAAGAGCAAGGGTTATAGGCCACGTCTACATTATTCGATACAAGTGCTGCCGCGACCCCGTTCGCCTGTATAACGATACGCTTCGTAATTAAGACGCTTCCCGGGAGACGAGATCCGTGTCATTAGATTAAAAAAAAAAACGTTTTCGCGAAACATTTCGAGAACATATTAATAAATTCACAACATTCCGAGAATGTAACGAAAATGAAAATATGAATATCCGCTGTTTCGCGGTCTCGTTTAATGAAAACGTATTTCAAAGCCGAACCTCGGGTGTAATGTAGGTCTAAACACAAATCATATTCAATCACCTATATTTTTAATTTATTTTCGGTCGCAGTAAAGTGCTCTGCAGCTATTAACGTAGGTATCCCTAGATATCCGTTGCTTTATGCTTGAGACCATATATTTGACCGCCTCGTTGGTCGAGTGGCTAGCGTAAACGCCTAACTACAACGACCGATCGCGAGGCTCGGGTTCGATTCCCGTCGGAGGCAGGCATCTGTGTGATGATTTAGTGTCTGGGTGTTTATTGAATTAATTCTGGTATCTATTTAAGTATTTCTATGTATTAAAATGGTTGACTAACACTCATAACACAAGCATATAATTTGCTTACTTTGGGGTTAGATTAAATTTGTGCGACTTGTCCAGGGATATTTATTATTTATTTATTTATATAATGGACATATTTTTTTACTAGCTGCTACCTACGGCTTCGCCCGCGTTTTCACAGAAACCCGGTGTGCGATCGGGATTAAAAATAGCCTATATGTTAATCCAGGTCACAATCTATCTGTCTTCCAAATTTCAGACAAATCCGTTCAGCCATTCGAGAGTGAAAGAGTAACAAACATCCATACATACATACTTACAAACTTTCGCATTTATAATATTAATAGGATGTAAGATGTTAACAAGCACACGGCTCTCTTGATGGTAATAGACAACCTACTTTACACACCGTGTCACAGGTGCTTCGCTGTCCTGCGGCAGAGATGGAAAACTTATTGTGAAAGTCTACCGGCTACCTTACCCTCCACACCGGAACATGATAGTATTATGATGGGGTCAGGAATATGTAAGGCGGTGAATACCTTACCAGACGAGTTCCTGCACAATACCTTACTAGCAGTGGTCTTGTTTACATATATAATGACCTATATTTTAACCGGTGCTCGCCTCTTGCAAGTAAAACCAGACTTCCAACCTCTTAAACCTCAAAACTTTTTTTTTTGGTATAAATTGGCCAACATCAATCATTCTTTGTAATTTCAAGGATGGTGCTACCCTTGCGACTACAACAATTTTGACAAACATTTTTAATCTTAGTGGTTTTTGAAGTTATACTTCTTTTGGCGCGATTGGAAAAAATGATGAGAGTGAATTTTTACGATGCCCGCGCACACCGACAAATAAATGTGACAGTCTGAAGTTAGTTGCTACCGACAGAAAAAAAGCAACACCCTGAAGTTAGTTGTGAACCTTTTTATTTGGTATTTTTGGATTGTTACGCCAAAGAAGTATAACTTCTTACGTGCGTACATGAGTACACACACTCTTTTTTCTATTCATACTTTCGCATTTATAATATAATCTAACTGTATGTATGTTATGCTTTCGAGCTAAATTGTTTTCGATTAAATGTGACATCCACTTATTTGAATACCCGAGGACAAACATGAGCGACTTTTTTAAAAAATCAATCCACAAACGACACACGAATGACATTTTGTATGATAAACTATTCCATGCAGATGAAGTCATAGGGAAACAGCCATTACTTAATAATGGATATTATAATTAATTCTTAACTATCGCAACGTCCATACTCGATTATGGATGGCAATAGTACAAGATATTGGAAGGCGGTTTTTGTAGATTTACTGCGTTTAAATTATGTTTATAATAACCGTACAATCAGAGCGAGCTGACGTTCGATAAGTCACACGTGCGGTTTACGCAACATGTGTCACATGGCACACCTTAACGATATGCGCAGACGCAACATTAACATACGTTCGTTACACTGAATGTTATCAACATTGTGTAATCACTTATCAGTTGAATGAAACAGAAGCGTGTAAACATTGACGCACCCGTCCGAGTGAATTACTAGGATGTGTGTGGATGTAATAGTTTAGCAAACGTGTAATTAGTACACCCGTGATCAAGGTTCACGTGTATTGTTTTTTATGTGATAGTTCAGCGAACAAGCACACAGGTCTCCTAATGGTAAGAGACAACCGTGGCCTATAGTGCAAGTCTACCAGCTGCCCTAACATCAAAAAATGACATTATTATTGAAAACTAACCGATCCGGCACACTTCGTACCGCTTAGCCGTGCTTGTATTATTTAAAGCATTGTTTTTTCAATTTTCCTGTTTTTTCTCTGCATAACAATGTTATGGTCCATTCGTTAATGCGTGATGCGATGACTACGCAAAATGGGGGATTCAGTTTTACATAACACTAGCTTTTCCGGCGAGCTTTGTTCCTCCCGTTCAGTTTGTATGGGAAAAATTAAAATGTCGTTTTTCCTAGTTTCCCCGCTGTTGTACGGGATAAAATGTACCCCAAGTCCTTCTCCAGGTTCTAAGCTACCTCTCTATCAATTTTCAGCCTAATCGGTTTAACTAGCACGACTTTCTTTTATACAATATAGACGATTCAATTTCCATAGTTATTTTTTTGTTTTTATTTTTTAATGGTGTGTTCTGCTATTCGGGGCAGAGACAATCCAACGAATCAAAAACTGAAAATTGGTTCAGCAGATTTCGAGTTAAAAGTGTTGCAACAAACAGAACTTTGTTTTATATAAATAGATATAGATATAAAGCATAATACATACCCGCCCCGTTCTCCCCTACTTATGCGGTTATATAAAATGAAAAGATAGTCTGGGCCTCGTATAAGCTCAATGTATCATTGAGCTTAAACCTAAACTCATTTAAAAGCAGGAATAGTTAGTTCACTGACTGTTCCTACTTTTCAATGTTGCTTTAAATTGAAGACTTCAATTATTATTTTAAAAGATAATGTAATGGTTCATTTTCAAACACGAAAACTGACAAGAGTTATTTGCGCACTTTACTCGGACTTCGCAATTTATTGCGAATATTTTATTACAAATATTAAAGGTATGATCACAAAGCGGGCGGAATCTTTCATGTATTACCAATGTTTGTGTTTGTCCAAAGTTATTGATTGCTCGAAACAAACTAAAGTTGAACAATACCGAATTCCATGAAAAGCATTCAAGTTTACGCGGATTGTATGAAACAATAACTAACGCCCTCGGCTTTCCCTACGAAGCATTCCACAATAACATTTATTTTATTCAAGAATATTCCAATACCTGACTGATTTTAATTAAATACAGCATTGTAAGTAGTTTTGTGGTGACAAATAAACAAGCAGACAAGTATTCCAAAAATAGTTGTTTAGGACTTCAAAGTGTCTCAGTAATCCATTATCTTTTTAGCCTCCAAGGGGAAAAGAAGGGTGTTGTAAGTTTAAAATATTTGTGAGCGAGTGTCGGTGTGTGTAAGCGCGTGTGCGTGCGTTTTGTTTGAAAGCTGATGTGATCAAGGTGGTTCTTACTTCTTAGCTACATCACAGCTTTTGTCGGGGGTTATTAAAAATTGATAATCTTATATACATATATAATATTATAGAATATTAATAATGTACAGTCAATTAAAAAAAATCCATTGAAAGATTATACGGAAAATACTGCTCCGAATTTTGTTTTTGATAGTACAACTTATATTTACTCTTCTACGATTTATGTTACGTAGGTCACACTATAAGTTTAGCATAACTTAAAAAACAATATGTTATGACCAAAACATTATGTTTATTGCTTTTCAAAATAATCTCCTTTACATTTTAAACATTTTTTCATGCGATCGAACCATTTTTTTAAAACAGGAGGACCACAGATCTGAAGGCCTGTTTTCTACGTGCTGATTGAATCCCCAATAGTCCTCGAATTGTGTATTAGGTAATTCGGGGGTTTTCTTCAATTAACCGCATAACAGTAGCTACATTATATTCGTTGACGGCAGTTAGAGGCCGCTCTTTACGAAATTCGTCATGTAAAGAAACTCGACCTCTCTTAAATTCAGCAAACCATAGCCTCATGGTGCTCAAACAAGGTGCTTCTCTTCCAAAAGCATTTTGAAGACGAGCGTCACAGTCTTGCGGAGAACAAAAACTTTTAAAATCATAAAAAAATCACCACTCTTAAATCTTTTCGACTTAATTTTATGGTTGTTGCGTACGTAGAACTTTAATGTGTAATAAAAAAACAATTGACAAATTACTTTCCGCCAATTGTTTTTTTTTCATTACTAAGAAGATTGCAACGTTTTAAAAATTTAACATTTGAAATTCAAATAGTTTCGATTAGCTTGAAGTGCAAAACTTTTTGTGTGCCCCATGTATAAGATAGCGAACAAACAGACGGCTCTCTATATTACAGGTTTTGGAATATCCAGTTATTTATTAAAAACGTATTTTAATTGAATAAAAATACGGAACTCTGTGAAATCGTAAAGCATTTCAGGTTAAGCAGATTGAATGAAATAAATAAAGTTTGTTTTCTTAACTCAATATCTCAACCGTAACTCGAGATCTTAAGTGAATAAAGTGAAATGTTTTTGTTTGCACTTAATTTTAAATTTGAAAATACTTTTAATGTAAGAAGGTTTTGATAGCCGCATTCAATGGACATATTTTCGTTGCTAATCATGACGGAAGGAAACTTGATTTTGTTATTAAAATACAGCCATTTTCACAGTACGTGCGAAATGTCAAAACAAGGAAACTTTTTTTATCTGTATAATTAGAAGTGTTTTCCATATTTCGTTTACCTACAAAAACTTTACCACAGAATTCACATTACTAAATATTTTTTCTACTGTTGTTTTTGTAACTTTCAGGGATTTTTCCACGTGTCCAAGAGGGAAAGTAAAAATTCAAATAAAATTACTTTACTCTCGATTTAGAAGTTTGTCTTTCGGCAGAAAAACTGTCAAGAAACCTAAGTGTAGAAAAACAATCTAACAATTTTTTTATGAGATGAAGCAGCGAACAAGGGCACGGTTCTCCTTGATAGTAAGAGATGACCTTTATAGTAAGAAGAGGTCTATACACACCAAAGATCCTATAGGTGTGTCGCTATTCTATAGTCGGAGTGTTGGGCCCATTGTGCAAGTCTACCAGCTGCCCTACGCTACGGACAGGAAAATGACAGTCATTATGGAGCAGGAATAGGTAAGGCGGTGATTGCAGCACAAGTCACAACACTCCACCACCAATGTTCATGTTAGTGATGAGGAATTACTAATGACTTATTTAACCTTTGCTCACTTCTTACAAGCTGCCTGGCAGGAAGGCAGATGGTCTCTTTAACACAGGAACCTTAGAATAAAATGGGGTGAAATAAATTGTAGATATGTATTAATTTCTTAATACTGTTGAACAATTCGTAATCTCTGTTTTATGAAATACGCATTTCGCTCATCACTTTCACGAGTAAATTATGTTGTACGGCAGATTTCACTGCAATGAAAAACCTAATTATTAATAACACTGATGATACTAACTGTATAGCTGCCGAATTATCAAAAAATACATCTTGACAGGTAATAATAAAAAAAACTTACATTTTAGTGATCGGGGAGGGAAAGATTTATGTTATTCATATATTAATTTAGTTTTTTTTTAATATAGCAGCTTTATTGAAGATACGAGTAGTACCTATAAAGACAATTAAAAACCGCGATCGATAATAAATAAGTATATTAAGTTTCAGTTATTTGGAGGTCAGCTTTTTAATTGTTTTATAAATATAAGCCAAATGCAAGTCGGACAAATGAAGACGGAGCTATTTATTCATACATGCCATTGAATACTATTTTTCTACCATTAATCGACGTGTTTTATTAAACGAGATAAGAGTAATGCGTGATCAACTATTTTTTGTTTTATTTTCTTACAAAAGAATAAAGAGATAAATAAAACATCTTATGCGATGCCTTGCAAATGTGAAAGGTCGGTCGTGAAAATCTTTTAAAACAATGTATTCAAATTATAAAACTGTGTTGAATAGTTTAGAAACATTAATCATATAAACAGAAGCAAAATAAAATAAAAGACCTTCATTTATGTTATTTACAATAATTGCAAGTGCGAAACTGTTACATATAAATCCTTTTAACAAATATAATGTGACTTTCTCTTCAAAGGCGACATTTGTTGCGAAGAAAAGCTTCTAGCATTTTATAAATGATGACATCATTTTTAATGTTAAACACGAAACTTGTTTTCATATTATATGATATATTATCACTGACACAGATACTAGGTAATTATGTTGTACGCCAGATTTTACAGGAATCGATAAACCTCATTATCAGTAACACTGATCGTTCTGTTAACTGGATATCTGTAAAAATAAAATCAGGCCTCTTCTAACAATATACCAATAAGGAAAACCGGTTGTTATTATTACTTAAATGATTACAGCCCTAAAATACATTAACTGACTAAACAAACAAAACCAAATCCACTTAGTTAAAGTAGCCTTTAAAACACAAAAGTCTGTAAAAAATGCTAAAAAGTGTGTATGTGCGTCTTCACGCCTTTAATACTAATACCAATAGTGCCTAAATCTAGAGTATTTCTCTATTTATTTATGTTTCAAAATAAACAAAAATAAATGGACATTTTGATGAAATAAAAAATATGAAAACTCAATCAAGTATACACATTCTCCAGATAAAACAAGAAAATAACTTGAAAGGCAAAAAAGTTTTATTGAATAATCATAATTCAATAAAAACTTCGAGTTTAATAAAAAGTTTTGAAACCGATAGACTGTGTGTGTAATTCGGTTTTTTTTAATTACGATAGTCTTTTCTAAAATTCGTACAAGGCACGAGGTTCTCAGAGATGATACGTATGTGCATAACTCAAGACTAAATATCTGTCACGAATCATGTTTTTCTGTGATACAGCTATCTAGAGGAAAAGATCTGTGACCACGTAAAACATATAGATATTTTTAATCATCTTTTAAGGATACAACGGTTCGTGGAACAGATCTTGCCAGTAAAAACCTACCACATATTAAAACAATTCATAAATACTCTTTTATTATGTCATTAAATTTATTAGTAATAAAGTAGTTATATGTTGTTATAAAGTATATGATTTGATATATGTTTATTTCTTAAAAGTTTGTGTAAATCTGTTGTGTTGTATGTGATTGTTTATTTTGAATTTGACCGCCACCTTGGTCGAGTGGTTAGCGTACACGCCTAACACTAGCAACCAACTGCGAGACTCAGGTTCGATCCTCGACGGGAGCAGATATTTGTGTGATGAATATTTAGATGTCTGTGTTTCCGGAACCGGATGTTAATTTAATTTAATCAATTATCTATTTACGTATTTCTATGTATTGTTGTGTAGGTATTGTTGTCCAACACCCATAGCATGCATATTTGCTTATATTGTGTTTAGATAAATTTGTGTAATTTGTAAAAAAATATTGTTTAACGGGCCACCATACAATAATGCTTATTAAAATTATATCGCAGCGTCGGCAAATTTCATTTTATAATGTAAATCATTTAGTTCAATAAAACATCATCAAGTCCGCGCACGCGTCACATTATCATTAGCAATTTGAACTCAATATAATTTTATATCAAACAAGTTATTTAATTATTTCTTTTCTGCTTATTAAGCTGCTAATGTTATTTCTTGCGTTTTGTACCTAGAAGAAAAAAAATACTATTTAAAGCTCCATTGATTGTGAGATATAGCCCTCACGCATTCAAGTCATCATCATAATTTTTCCACGGAATTGGTGGAGTTACTAACCAATAGGTGCAGTCAATATAGAGGTAAAGTCAGCATACACATTGTACTTTGTATAATATGTCATGTTTGTTTCATTAAATTTTGATACAGCCCGATCAAATTGAAGTGAACATCGGTAATTTTAATAAGGATTTAATCAAAATGATGTTAATCTAAATATTTATTCCTCAATAAAACATTTAGAAAACAGGAGTGAGCGCTCATGTCTTATATAATAAAACATTAGAAATATGTATATTATATAAAAAAATATAATTATAAAATCACACATACACACCCATACACAAGTCATTTTTTATATGTAGTGTGGTGTAGATGAAGGGGTAGGCAGAGACACAATCAGGGTACCTATGACTAGCCGAAGACATTAAGTCCCACAACGTGATAGGTGGCAAGTCTGTCTCCAACCGGGGCACACATCCAATCCCGGGCAACGTTATTTTTATTAGAAAATTGAAAATATACATTTGTTACTTATTTATTTTTTGCCCAACCCCGAAATTGAACCCGGGACCTTAAGAAGTCAAGTCCGACGCCAGACGGCTAGACCACAGAGGCGAGGTGGTTGCAGAAAATAATATCATTCGTCTTAGATAGTACAGCTGCAAGTCAAAAATATTAATCATAATTAGGTTGGCCGAATTTCGAGCACTTAACGACAAAAGGTTTTAATTATTGTATGGTAGAATAGGCTAGTTTTGTGCTATAAAACAAGGACCTAAATGTTTGAGTGGCCCAGTTTTGATACAACAAAAGAAAAGTCTTATTTAATAAAGTTGTAATCGGTGTAACGTGATAGAATGGGGCCACGGAGTCAGGTGGCGCTTGCGGTGCCAACAAACATACTGGATTTACGTCATTTCGTGTCACACTTCATACAACACGGTATCTTTTTATTGTGAATTCACTATCTAGAAATAGTAACATAGAAATTTGCCTATATCATAAAACTAACTGCTACCCGAGATTTCGTTTGGATATTCAGAGGTTTTCTAATATCTTACTGTTATTTCTTAGCTTGCTTGCCGTAACAGTTGACACTGACCCCCATTTTGTTCTAACAATTAAGTTAGTATTATTTTTATGGTTTTATAAAGCGAACAGGCTCACGGCTCTCCTGATATATAAAAAATATCGTGGGGTTTAGACTCCACAAATGTTATAGGTGCGTCGCTGTCCTATGACCCAGGTGTTAGACCTATTGAGCAAGTCTACCGCTACCTACCCTACAAGTTGAAACGTGACAATGGCATTATGGTGGCAGTAATAAGTAATAGGTAATAAAAATCCCTACCCGGACAAGTTGCAGCACAGAACTCCACCACTGCCTGCCTGGCAGGGAAGCATATGGTCTATTGTACAAAGAGAATCCGGAATAATATGAGGGAAATTTACTATAAAGTATAAATATGATAAATTTTCTCGTTTAAGATCGTCGTTACTTCATCTAACTTTAATAATCAAAAAAAAAATTGGTTTTGTGTCCGGGCTCTCTAAATATTTGAGTAGCTCTTCTCCCTGGGAGACGACGACAGCTATGTATAGTAGGTATACTGTTATTACTAAATTGGTAATTCCATTTATCACAAATTATAAAAAACAAATTAAAAATTAAAAAAAAACCCCGACACAAAAACCTAATTACCCTTTGAAAAGTAAAAAATATCCGAGTATATTTGCAGACATTCGGTTTATCTCCCTACTTTCACCACAACTTTTAAACGGCTAAACCGATTTTCATCAAACATGTCTAAGAATACTCGCACATAAGTTACCTTTAATAAAAAAAAAACTAAATTGAAATTACTGTATTCGTTCGGGAGTTATGCACAGACAGACAGACAGACACGTCAAAGCTATGACACCCCTCTTTTTGCGTCGGGGGTTACTAAAAAATAATCGCAAAAGCTGACTCGCGCCAAAGAACATACGAAAAAGAATGAACACCTTCGTCCATTTTTGTCGACAGCTATTTTTCGACTTGACTATCCAAAAAACGCGAAATATTCACGTTAGAAGTTATGGTTTATCTCCTAAGCGGAGATTTCTGAGACAATCAGATAATATATAATTACAGTGAACATACAGGATGCTACATTTCTAAGTGATTGACGCGTAATTATCTCAGATTAACTAGGAATGGCTATGTACAGGCTGATTACTTTTCCACGGTTATTAAATTTTATTAATCGTAGATGCTCTTTAGGATTATCATAATTACAGTACATATTTAGTTTATTACATTCTTAAACTAGCTTACGTGACTTCTTTCACGCTGACAAAAAATACCACATATACTGATTGCAGAATAGTATCTACTCGTATATATAGTAGAATATACATATAGATAGAATCGCCTCAAAAACCACTACCCGACTACAGAATCTAGCGGTCGGATCGAAACCCGGGTCGGCCAAAAAAAATATTAGAATATGTATTTTTTCAATTTTCTAATAAAAATAACGTTGCCCGGGATTGGATATGTGCCAGGTTGACGAAAGGGCTTACCACCTATCACATTCTGGGACTCAATGTCTTTCGACTAGTCATGGGTGCCCTGGTTTGTGCCTCTGCCTACCTGGGTATATGGGCGTGAAGACACTTCGCTTCAACCATTGTATTTTTATAAGTACAGCTGGCATGGGAATTGACGACCCACTTAATAAAAAGTGGTCATTGTTTTCACATGGACATCTTGAACATAAAGGGGTTTTCTTATGTGGTTACTGCTAAAAGAGATTAACACGCCTCTTAAGTGATCCCATGTCATAAACGTCCGGAAAAACTGTGTCAGTGAGTCCCATGTTTATGTTTTATGATGAATAGCTCAACGTTATAACCTCAAATCCACCTAATGGAAAGTGTAAATAAAGTATAAGGTAAATGCACACTAAGGTAGAATTATATTCTCTTGCTTTAATAAGAGAAGATTGATTTGCCGGCACCTTTTTTCTATTTTACATAGACCATTTCTGTCTGTTTTAATCGTTCACTACCAACAAGACGCTGGTGGTAGAGCACCGTGCAGCGACATGTCCAGGTAGGTCTGTACCACCCTAACTATTCCTGCCGCTTTAATGACAGTATCTTGTTAAGTTCTGGAGAGTAGGGTAGTCAGTAGGTGCAAGTCTACTGGCCTAGCATCCCGACAACAGAACAGCGACGCACTTTTAATTCTATGGTATCTATAGACCAAGCTCTTACCATCAGGAGAGCCGTGTATACCTTCGCGGTTTTATCACATAAAAATCCTGGGATATCGATTTTTGCAAAAAATCCGGTCCTTTGCAGTTCGAATAATAAATTCGAATAATATCCCTTTGTACGTGTACTTCTACTTTGTAGGAAGAGAGGTGAATTCCTCTTGATATTATATGCACAAACATTTTGTTATGGATACCATTTTAAGTAGTTTTCAAACAAATACGCAACACTACGACCAAGCTTGCCAACTCCAAAACACGAGTTTGTAAACGGTTCAAAAACCGGTATCCAACTAATTTTGTTCTCAATACAAAAAATCAATTTTTTCTTAGTATCAGAATGAAAAGCATAATAAAAGTTGAATGACATAATAATAATCATTACATAATTTAAATAAATAAATAATTATCCCTGGACAACTTACACTAATTGAATCTAACCCCAAAGTAAGCAAATTATATGCTTGTGTTATGGGT
>NJDC01004459.1:126480-139675 GCA_002245475.1 Calephelis virginiensis
ATTATTACTAGCCCAAGCACGTATTTAAGTTCTCTCGTCAACCATTTAATTTTATTTCAATTTAAAATATTGATTTGTTTTTAAGCAATCGCATGCATTTGATAAGATATAGCTTATATTTTTTTAATAGGTCAAAAAACTTTAACGCTTTCATGTCTAAAAACTCCACGAAAAATCATGAAGCGAGGCAAAAAAAAAAACACTTGAAAATATTGTGGCCGTAGTGCCTCAGCAGCTTATGGTTCTTTGAGAATATCTTCATTATATAGACAGACACAGCTCTATTACTATTTTATATTAAGTGTAAATTCTTAAATCATCTAAGCACCTCGCCTAAGCAAGGTCCTGGGTTCGAATCCCGGGTCGGCCAACATAAAGAAAATTTGGATTTTTCCAATTTTCTAATAAAAAAAAAGTTGGGCTTGGAAATGTGCCCGGTTGGCGATAGGCTTGCCACCTATCACATTGTGGGACTTAGTGTCTTCGGCAAGTCGTGGGTGCCTTGGTTGTACCTCTGCCTACCTCTTCGGGGATATGGGCGTGAAGATACTTACTTACTTACTTTTATCTAAGCACATATTTAGCACTTGAGCCGATTTCATTCAAATGTTAATTTATAGAGATTTTTAAAAGAGTTTAAAAATCCCTTTATTTCAACTTTGATTGACTCTCCTGCAGCTTAAAATAACTGTCAAGCTTTTCTGTCACACTTTTTTTCAATTGATATGCAGACATTCCTCATATGAATTAAATTGAGATTTATTTGTACAATTTTTTTAGGTCAATTCTTTTAAAATATCACATTGTTGTTAACACATGAACGACAGATACCCCTCATTAGACAAATGAACTGTCAAACATTTTATTAAAAATGCGAGCAAGAGTGAATTAATAACATTCTAAGAAACTAAACGGATGCACCCCAATAGAAATAAATTACAAATTCAATCTTCATATATTCGCGAAAACATGAAACGAACCGTTTCATTTATTTTATTGATATTCTCACTAGTACTTACGAACTGTGACCCGGTTTTTATCTAAAAGCGCCAAATTTATTACCTGCGAACAAAAAAGTTATTTAACATTAATATCTATCAAAAATCTTGTAAAACATAAATTTATCATGTCGCTTTCTTTTATAATGTTCCGACGTTGTGAGAGACACACAATCCAAGCATGTGGTTTTTTTGTAATTGCTACAAAATAAAACTATCCTTGACATAGATATTACTGATGCCTGCGATAGACACCAAAAGGTAACTTTAAACTATACTCCGGCCAATACCAACGTGCGAACAGGGCCATAAATCATTACAACCATAGGGTATAGTCTCAGTTAGACTAATGCCCAGTTCCTATAATCTACGAACCGTAATCTGTTAGTATGACCATTGGTAGTTTGCCTAAAAATGACGAAGCGATGCTCATAGTTACAAAAAATGTTTCGAGTTAACAGTCGATAATGAAGGACCGTAGTTAGAATTTTTACGGTTCTTACGAAAACCTACCATTCGTATGCAAAACGACTCGTTCCTTGAACATAGAAACCGGGCAGTCTTTCTACAGGGCAAGTAGTTTTCATACGGACACATAATGTACTTATAAATGGACGTAGTTAAGCAGAAAGGACCCAATCCACATCTAAATAGTTTTGAGATAATTGATTTTAAAGTTTATATATTTATAATAATATGTAATATGTACTGGCCATAAATGAGGGTTGGTATCTAATGATTATCCAAATGTCATAACTTTGTTTATCTATGAAATCTTTTACTGAACGAAAGTATTATAGGCTTTACGACCTCTTTAGTATGTTTCTCTCAATTTTGGTGTTCATGTGGGTTGGGTCCTTTCTGCTTAACTACGTCCAAATGTATGTTACACCGTTTTGTAGTAATTTTTTGCTTATGTTGATGATTGGACTAAACCACTAGTCAGATTATGATAAAAAATTATGGATCATGACCTTTCTTTTAAAAAAAGAAACATCAAACTTGGCCATTGGCCACACTCGGTTGGCCATTGATAGAGTTATATCAAAACATACAAATAATATGCAGAATGCAAAATATATGCAGAGTCGACAACCTCCTACTTGGGAGTCGGTTAAAAAGGGCTATAACTTTTTTAATTCATGAAAACGGACTGGTGTTCGTAGAGTACATGTGTTCGAAGCTACACGACTTTCCCTATATTATTATTTAAGATCAGACCTATGGGGAGTCCTTAACATTCAAAGTTCAATCTAACCGGCACATGACAATATGTCATATTATAATATGTATATTGACAAACATATGAAAATTGTGACATTTAACAGACTTATACAGCAAAAATATTGTTAAATTTAATATCTTTACATAAAGCTTATACAGATTATGTACTTTCAACTGACTTAATTTTTTTATGTAAGTGTGTATTGCCGAGGTAGTCCAGTTGTCACCAAATCTGAATCTGATGATGATAATCTTAGGGATAGAATGTCTCTTTTTTGCAGATTTACTGCACTTAAATTATTCGTTAAAAAATTAGGCTGCTAAATGCATATACGAGTATTATGATAAGAATCAAAAGTTTCTTAGAATTGCAAGGGAACAATGCATGCAAAACCTTTTTGGGAGAAGTTCGATATTCAAATTAGAGTGTCAATCATACAAAATTTATGCAAATGTAACTTGTATCTGTCAGTTCGTTTGCATTAATTGTTTTGTACAACCAGTTGCTGACAACCCAAAATTATGGATAAAAGTGAGTTACGTCCGGTGATAAAATTTCTTAGCCTGAAAAAATGTCAACGAAGGAGTTTTTCGGACATTTAGCAGACAATAAGGGTTGATGCTGATGATGATGATGTTTGCGTACTGGGTAGTTTAATGTAAAAGAGGTAGATCAAGCTGTAAACATTTTCACATTCGGGGCAGCCTTCGACTAACGTTTCACAGCAAAATGTTAAAAAGGTTGAGAAACTTATATTGGAAGACAGAAGAATAACCAAATAAATCAAATAACTGAGATCCTAAACATATTTGGTAGCGTTTAAGCAGTTTCAATTGATTCATAGAGGTTTAAATATTTTGTAAAACAAAAAGCTAAGTCTGGAAATTTCTAAGTGTAATTTGACATGTTCCAGGGAAATTAGGTAATTTTTGGACAAAGCATGTGTTGGTAACGACCATTGTCTCACTCCATTAAGAAATTTCGAGTTGCTCTTACCGCTGACAAAGTTATGGTTTCAGTATTCTGGGACAGTCAAGAAATCATTTTTATTAATTACATACTAAAAGGCCATACGATTTCTCGACAGTAATATGCAAATTTGATCCCGAATGTGCAGAAAGTGATTTAAGAAAAACATCGTGGAAAACTGTCGTTGGGCGTGTTGTTTCTTGAAGATAGCGCTTCTGCTCATCCATCGAAAGTTGCGCTCAATGCAATCCGCTGTGCTGGCTTCAGTCTCCTTGATCACCGGCCACATTATACGGACTTTGCCCCTAGTGATTTTACTTATAACTTAAATTAAAGGAGGTATATCTCCTCATTCATTTTCAAATCTATGAACCACTGGTACGCCTCGACCTTTTGATCAGATTTCCTTAGTTTTGTTTATTTCTTTTGTTTTGTTTTAATTTCTTCCTTGACGGAGCACAGATTAAAACGGGGACATAAGTTCTGTCATTATGTTATGATTTAACCAGATCCAGATCATTCTCAAAGCTTGCCATGACGTGATCAACGGGCAGTTCAAATTGAAACAGATAATAAATGCCTCCATTGATATTCACCACACATGGGGAAAAAGTCCCAATTTTCGTACCTGATCAATTTAAATGAAATCCGTATGTCTAAGAAAATTCTACTTTACAATAATTCTAATAAGATACCAAATCGTATAACTAACACCAAATCCTAAAGGCCTTTGAACTTAGTATGCGTATGTTGACTCCACCCCGTCCGGTTTCCGCTGTCACGTCGTTACCCAGACCTCTGGAAGTAAAGGATGGTATATCTCCCAATTCTCTAAATACTGAGGTAAAAGAAAATGATTTCTACAGATACGACAATAATGTTGAGTTTAGAGTGAGATGTTTCACTCTTTAAAGTTGTCCCTTTGAACAATAACTGTAAGTTATAATATCGTCTAGGTATAATGTCTTGATATGTCTCAAGGATTTTGATATAAGGGGAGGATATTTTTTCTCTTGCCTATCTTTACCATCATAATATCAATTCATCTGTCATGTCGAAACATGATCGAGGAAATCGCGGAATGTATCTAGGTATGTGATGGTCATCGCATACCTAGATACATTCCGCCAGTATTTACATGCCAGTATTTTTTTTAAATTAAAGTTTTTGCAATAATTAAATATGCATTTTTTGTTTAAGTATGATTCATGTTTAAGTTGTACTTTCATGCTATCTATATTTTAAGTTTAAGTTACCTAGATAAGGTATGTGATGGTCATAAAAGCCAGTATTTTTTTTAATTAAAGTTTTTGCAATAATTAAATATGCATTTTTATCGTAATATGTGATAAAATAACAAACAAGCTCACTGCTTTCCTAAAGTTAAGAGACAATCGTGACCTAATGTCATGATTGTCCATAGGTGCATTGCTGCCCTGTGACTGTGATGTTTATTAATAAGACGGCATTAGTATATGACAGCTTAAAACATTATTTCCTACATTGCCGACATTGCAAAAATACTATTTGCATTAACACGCTTACGAACTCTAATCTTTCCTTTTTCGATTTGTATTGGTCGGTTTGTCTAATCGCGAATCATAGGAAAAGTATTAGTCGCTTTAGTGTTTTTATCCTTTGAAGTACTTAAAATCTAAGGTATCTTCACAACCAGGGCACCCACGACTAACCGAAGACACTAAGTCTCACAGTGTGTCACCTATTTTTAGACCACTCGATATTATCGCGAAGATTAATAACCGATATTTTCTGTGACGAATTGAGTTTTGATGGGAATTACATCGACCTCGTCAGCGAGCCTACTCGGGTGGCTAAGAGCTTTTTTGCGCAATTATTATCGTCTAGATTCTTGTCATATTATTATTATTTTTTTTACGTTATAGGAAGGCAAACAAGCAGACGGATTTCCTGATGGTAAGAAATTCACGCCGCCTAGCGACACCAAAGGTGGTAATGGTGCGTTGCCAACCTGAGTCCGGGATGTTAGGCCTCGAGCAAAAGTAAGTTTACCGGCTACCTCACCTTCCGAACCGGAACACGTCATGACGTTATGGCGGCAGGAATAGGTAAGGCGGTGGTACCAATCCGGGCGAGTCGCTGCCAAACTCTACCACCTAGTCGGATGTCACGGTGTTAGTGATGGTAAGCCTATGCTCGCCTTTAACGAGCTGCCTGGCAAGGAAGGCAGATGGTCTATTCTACAGAGGAACCCGGACCAATATCAATAATAATTAAATAATTAGTCAGTATCTTCACACCCCTATCCCTGAAGAAGTAGGCAGAGGCACAACCAGGGCACCCAGTAGTAGCCGAAAATACTAAGTCCCAAAATTTTATAGGAGGCAAGCCTATCGCCAACCGGGCACATACCCTATCCCGAGCACCATTTTTTTTATTAGAAAATTGGAAAAACCCAACTTTCTTTTTGTTGTCCGACCCGGGATTCGAACACGGGAAGTCATGCAGTCAAGTCCGACACCTGAACCGCTAGACAACAGAGGCAATATAACTATGATAAACTATGATGGCGACTTAAAATCTATGATATGTATTACATAAATTCAATCTAGAACTCACGTTTCCACTACGTAACTAAGCCTGCACTATCTCTACAAACAGTCGAACAAGAGTCCTTTAGTTAACAATGGTGACTCAGCAAAAATTTAGTAGTGTTTAGCTGACAATGTTGCAATTCCCAAAAGAGACGGAAATAAAAGAAGCCAACCGCGAGTTGGATTCACACAGATGGTTCTGCACCACTGCTATTTATGAAAACGAAGTTGTAATGTAATAAATGTTGTGCTCGTATATGCTAAGAAATTTCTGTAAATTTTCAAGAATATTATACAACTTCTAAATTTTCTCAAGAAGTTATAATGTAAAAATAATGTTAGTGTATCCCATAGATTATCTCTTTTTTATCGGAACTATTTGCTACAGGTTTATAGTTAAAATATCTTAAAAATAGCAACCCCCGTTAATTATCGTTTTTTTAGTGTTTCTTATCACAGCAATTTCATAAAATTGCTACATATTTTAAGAGGTAAATTTAAAGTATCTTAACGCCCATATCCCAGAAGAGGTAGGTAAAGGCACAAAAAGCTAGCCCACGACTAAGGACTAACTAAAGACTGAGTCCCACAATGTGATAGGTATTCGCTAACCGGGCATCTCCAATCTCGGGCAACGTTATTTTATAAGAAAATTGAAAAGACACATTTTATGTTATTTGTTGCCGACCCGGAAGATCGAACAAGGGACCTCTAGAAGTCAAGTGCGACGCCGGACTCTAGACCACAGAGAGACGAGATAAAGTAGCGTCAACTATTACAGTCCAAATACCGTTTCCTTGGACCTTGCACTGACGCAATGAATAGGTAAGTCAGAGGAGGAGAAGAGAAGAATCCAAATATTGGTAATAACGGTTGCAAATCCCTTGCCTTTACTAGGCGGTAGTGTCCACTTGACATCGGAACCCTAAAATGGCTAAGGCTAATAGAGGTTCGCAAAAAAGCGCTTCAAGCATAATACGGAAGTGGAATTATAATTTCTCTAGAAGAGCGGCTTTAGCTAAGTGTTTTATTAAGGTCATGCTTTTAGTGCGCAACGATTTCACTTTCTTTCTCGGATATTGTAGCTCAAATTTTGTTGAAGTGCTCATTCACAATTATTAAGCACTTTCCGTCTATTTACCACTTTTATGCATTTTAGTTTCGTTTGCGAAATCATTTATAAAAAAAAAATTTTTTTTTCAATTTTCAAAGCAGCAACATCACTGAGAAGATAACAGATTACGACATTTCAACTCGTTTAGAAGACGTGACGTTTCCACTTTCACCTTTCTTGATATTCATTTATACTTTCTGCATAACAAGTGATATATCCACATCCATATTAATAAATGCAAAGTCTGTCTATCTGTTGCGCTTTAACGGCTAAACTTGACAATTCATGATGAAATGTTATACATGCATGTAGTTAAAGACCAAGACACTTCTACAAAGTTTGAAATTAAATAGAAAAAAATGCTAGCAATATAACAACTCCTGACAAAACTTTCATGAAATGTAACTAATAACAATCTCGATCACGTCAGCTTTCAAACCAAAAATCGCATCGAAATCGGTCCATCCGTTCAAAAGTTATGTATGCCACAGGTAGACACACACAGACACATCACATTTATAACATACCCCGTTTTCAGTCGCTGGTTGACATAGATCATAAAGATTGTTATTAAGGTTACTATTTCACTTTCACAGAAATTTCACAAGTATTATCCTTTCACGCGTTAATTGAGACTCTTAATTGACGATAATGATTCTTGACAAGTGTGATTCATGTTTTAGTTGCACTTTCGTGCTATTTATATTTCAAGTTTGCCAAAACATACTTTCGAGTCGCAAAAATAATAAATATACAATTCTGGACAAATAGCACTAATTGATCTTACCACAGCGACCCCAATGTAAGCAAATGATATGTTCCGTATTACAAACGTTTGGTACTTAACTAAACGATACTAATACACCGTAACACGAACATTTGACAGTCGCCTCGACCAAAACCATACAGCCAAATAATTAATAGGCACATTAAAAAGCCCAGACTAAAAACATACAGACAAATAAAAAAACAAATTGATAGATACAGTCAAATTACACGACTTGATTTAATTTAATATTGTCGTATTATACGTGTCAGACAACGATAATAATAATTATACTTGGACATACATGTTGGTCCGGGTCCGCTGAATAGAATAGACCGTCTGACTCTCTGCCAGGCAGCTCATAAGGGGCGAGCACTGGTTAAAATATGAGGTCAATCCCAACAAGATCACCGATAGTAGAGTGCTATACAACTAGCCCTGGTAGGGATCTACCGCCTTGCCTATTCCTGTTCCAATATTGACTGTCATATTACGTTCCGAAGGGTAGAGTGTAGGCTTGCACAACTATAACATCTATAGTGTCTAAAGGCCATGGTTGTCTCACACCATGTGGAGAGCCTTCTGTTAGTTCGCTGACTTCTCGCATAAAAAATATAAAACCAATCAATTATTTTATAAATTTAACAAACACACAAATACAGAAATACAAAAGACCATCAGAAATTTAATCCGAACGTACGGTCCCTACGCACCTATGTACGATTAGAGCCTTAGCATTCAATCAAAGAAACAGTCAACAAAATCCCATATCATCATCACACAAGTGGCCCTGATGGCAATCGAATCCAAGACATGTAATCATCTTATAACGTGGATGCTGAACTCCTAACTAGCAAGGCAATTTAAAGGTTAAAAAGGACACATTTAGTTCATAGGTAAAGAGGAAAACCATATTTGTTATGATGCCAGAACATTATTAACATGTCATTTACCAATAATAATTACAGTTGTATTCAAATATACGCATTGGGTCAAAAATAGTTTCAGTGCAGTTTTAGTGGCAATAAAATCGGAGTATTCAGTGCAAAATTACATCGTCTCTGAAAATAGTCCAAAGGCCGGCACGCGTATTACACAAATTTACATTTATTATGTACTAGTTTAAAAATACATCAATACCATGACCTGAAATAAGGGCATAGACTGATGAATTCTGCGAAAATCATGGACACCGCTCATACGATATTTTAGTGATTTCTTTGATTTGAAATTAACGAAAATGTTACAATGACTTGTTATAATGCTTTCAATATTGTTTATCAAGTTTTAAGTATTCCTAAGGCCGCTTAAACGCATAACCCATGAACGTGCAAGTGAACTTTAAGCGGCATTTAACTGTGAGTTAGTTGTGTTATTAAGTTGATTTAATCCTATGTAAGAAGCTAACTCAGAGTCAAATAATTGACTTATTAAATTTAACTAAGGAACAAACAAGCGACCCTTTAAACGTGTTCCGTTTTTTTTTAAACAGGTTCAAATCTACTCAACTGAGGTATACCCACCCAGTTAATTAGATTTAAAACTGGAAATAAATATTGGTATTACTTGATAAGTATGACTATGAAAAATAGAATTTATGAGCACTTTTGTTATGTTGTACATTAATAGAAATAATAGATATTTTCTTCCTTCTAGTTTCAGTAATTCTAGAACGAAATTGACTCATAGAACATAGAACGACGAATCCTTGTTATCAATAAAAATGGACACATAAATCAGAGACGTTATGCACATGAAATTTAGAATTAGGATATAGTTATGGAAAGATACGGTAACGGACATGTCAATTACATGTTCGTTAGCATTTTGAATTATCCGTTAGTTTCGAATAGTTACGGATACGAATACTAGATTCAATTTTTACTAATTATGAATGAAGACATGTTATGATTAGAAATAACAAATAAACTATGCAAGATTCACGTGGCGCGAGTGGAGATATAAACACTTGATTTAAGATTATTTATTTAGACTCCATCCTTTTTTAAAACAATCCAATTTGTAACAGATACGATACGGTTACGGATATGATTTGGTTTCGGATATCCGACAGTTTTAGTTTCGGTTTGGAGCTCCGTAACATCGCTGTTTACAAGTAACGAGAACGTACTTTTAATTATAATTAATTAAAATGAGAAGCCTATTAAGGTTTTACTGCTATCATATTACACATAACTAATGTTTAGTTTCGTGTTTAGCCTTAGTAAAATTGCTTTCGAATAGTTGATAGATGTTCATGCTAGTTATCTCTAGATTACCCCCGACCTTGCATCATCATTATAGATCACGCAAGTTTTGTGAACCAAAAGTTTCGTGTGAAGACGGCCTAAACTCTACATAAAGGTGTACCTCCCACACACATCATAGTATTTAGAATACAAGTGATATCTTTTATTGGATTTTCAAGTACTAATATACGCAATGAATATCGATATGCTATCAATTATTTTTCAAGGATTATTAGTAAATCCTTCTGCTGACCTACAGAAATTATCTACAAATTTGCAATCCTATTCTTAGACTATTTCACTAATACTAATGCGGTGGTGTTTTTTGGGAGAGCTCGACATGTAAAATAAGCCTTGTCTTGCTGCTATTTTCCTTTTTCCAGTGCTTGGTTTAAAGATGTTAGTAAGGTTTTACGCAAGAGGATTACAGACTTAAAATATCAAAACATCGTTGCTGTCTATGTTGTTTATAACAAAATATGATATAGATAAGGTGTAAATAGATAATAATTGCGATACATTGTAACAGATTTTTGTGATTATGGGAAGTCGATATAAGTCATGGTAAATTGCAATAAATCCCACAATTTAAAACACCACAGGCACTTAATTTTCATATTTCATTTTCCACCCGTGTTGGCCGGGTCCGCTGAGTAGAACAGACTATCTGCCGCTGTGTGAGGCAGCTCGGAAGAGGCGAGCACAGGTTAAAATCTAGGTCATTACCAACAAGACCAATGGTGGTGGAGTGCTCTACAGTAACTTGCCCGAGTAATGATCCATCGCTTTACCTATTCCTGACGCCATAATGACTCTGTCATGCTCCTGTCTGAAGGGTAGAATAACCTTGCAAAATAGGTATTCCATTCCAGCCTCGAGACAGCGACTCACCTATAATAACATTGGTGTCTATAGGCCACGGTTGTCTGTTATCATCAGAAGATCTGAGTGCGTGTTCGCTGACGTCTAACCCAAAAAAAAAATATAATGTATTTTTTATATGATAAGATAGTAAATGAGGACACGGCCACCTTGATGGTAAGAGATAACCGCGACCTATACACCATAGATGTAGGTGCGTTGCTGTATGATGTATATGTTGTATCATATCATATTGTAAACTAAGCTTAATCGTGTTCTCAGCGAGTGGATCTACCTCCTCGGTGTCTTAAGATGTGTTAAGTCAACAAAATACAGGCTAGAATCTAGATCATTGGGTCTAGACAGTTCTTTCACTTTTACCCCGAAAATCGTAAACGAAAGGGAATAAATTTGCAAGGCCAGGCGTGGATACCATCACCATTAACCACGTTAATTGGCTTACGCCGGTGAAGAGAGCGGAACAGACTCGCATCGTGATGAAAGCCTGCGCGATTGTTAGCCTTGTTACACACGATAAATACTAAGGTTAGTATACTTATGACTACGACTTAAGGAACTGAATACAAGAAAATCGAGCAGCCATGACGAAAAAATTTTAAGAGAAGAGATAGAAACCAGCGTCGATTTGGCAACAAATTCTTTATGTCACATGTCCGAGGACATGATGACTATTTTTCATTTGATAGCTAACTAGCCAGTATTTAGAATACCGAAAGTTGAATTTCGACACGACTAAAACGATAAATAAACTAAAAAGACATCAAAAATAATGCTTGCTTAGTTTAAATTTAGGGAGATTCTATAGTCAATATTTATTTCAAGCAACAGCAGTAGCTTGCAATGTTTTATTTCGCTTGCAACATACCTGAAGATGCTATTGTAATATTTAAATAAGTCTTTTCAAGAGTAACACAATCAAATGTAAAAATAATATTTAAAACCAGACCTCATTATCGTGGATGCCCTGGTTGTGCCTCTGCCTACCTCTTCGGGGATATGGGCGTGAAGATACCTTTTTTTAAAACCAGACCTTATACCAGGCAGCCCTACCAGAAAATTAAAAAAAAAAGAAAATTAAGTTCAAACAAACACGCAAAAAAGTCATAAAGCTAAAGTAAATTAAGCTAATTAATAATAATGTTATAATGCTGGAATTAATAATAATGTAATGGAAGCCCTTCCATATTGTTAACTAAGAATAAGATTGTTAACCTAACGTATTAAAAACTGTTAATATTTACTCAACACGTTTGTAGTGTATACCAAGCTTTAAATTGCAGTCTTATCTTTATGTAGGTACCTCTATATGTATAAAGATATAATAATGGTGTACAATGCGTAATAAACTTACGAGAGATTATAAGAACTACATTAAAGGAAACGATAAAAAAAAACATATTTGCAAGACCAACAATCCCAAGTTTTACTGACTCTCATGAAAAAGTAAGTAAGAAATAAGGCACTTAGTCACATAAGAAAATTTTAGAACAAATATCTACTTAATAGAAAGCTATTATTTGACATATTAACATTTTTAACTTTATAATATTTATGCACTTTACATTTTTAAAAGCTTATTAATAACTCCTGACAAAACATATCTTTAATATAGCTTAGAACCTTGATCTTGATCGTCAGTCTTTGAACAATAAAATCTGCATCGAAATCGGTATATCCATTTATAAGTTATGTCACAAAAAGCACATACAGACATCTGTGTTTACCCTGTGTTGGTCCGGGCTCCGTTGCAGAATAGACCATCTGCCTTCCTGCCAGGCACCTCGTAAAAGGCGAGCATAAGCTTACCGTCACTAACACCGTGACATCTGACTAGGTGGTAGAGTTTCGCAGCGGCTCACCCGGATTGGTACCGCCGCCTTTCCTATTCCGGCCGCCATAACGTCATGACGTGTTCCGGTTTGGAGGGTAAAATAGCCGGTAAACTTACTTTGGCTAGAGGCCTAACATCCCAGCCTCAGGTTGGAAACGCACCATTACCACCTTTGGTGTCTCTGGGCGGCGTGAATTTCTTACCATCAGGAAATCCAGCTGCTTGTTTGCCTTCCAATATCATAAAAAAAATCTCAAACGAGTACGAGTAACACTTCTCTATTTTCGTGAGACGTAAAAAAAATGTCAACGTAATGTCAGATCTTTAAGGACTATACGAGTTAGGATGTCATCCCAAATCTTTATCTTCTTTTGTGTTTGAAGACGGCTTGTGTAGTAGTAGTAGTAGGAACTATCAAGAAATACGTCTGCTTTCGATTAATGAATAAAAAGATAGGTACAAGGTTCGTTAATAATAGCTTTAAAAATTAGAAAACTCAAAACAAATATTAATGTTTTTCAAAAATCGTTAATAGATATTAGTCTGAATCGAAACAGCATCTGTTTATGTTACGAGATAAACTGGCAA
>NJDC01004460.1:3257-29542 GCA_002245475.1 Calephelis virginiensis
AGACTCCGGGAAGAAATAAAAGAAAAAAGGCCGGGAATGTTGCGTAAGAAAGTTTTGTTTCATCAAGACAATGCACGTGTTCACACTTCGGTTGAAACGATGTCTGTAATTCATGATTGTGGCTACGAATTGCTGCCCACCCACCTTATTCGCCGGATTAAGCCCCCTCGGATTATCCAAATTTAAAAATTATATCATTTATTTCCTAATTTAAAAAAAACACTTGGGTGGCTCGAAATTTTCGACCAAAGATGAGATCTTCCAAAATCTTATTTTTTAGAGGGGATAAACAAGTTGCAGGTCAGGTGGTAGAAGTGTGTTGAGCTAGATGGAGACTATGTCGAAAAATAAAAATAAATTTAGACCCACTTTTCTTTCATTTTCTTTGTCGGGCTTAGAACTTTTGGATCCACCTTCTTATCAAAAAAATTATATATTTGGCGGGAAAATTTTATCACGCCTCTGTTATTTATCTGTAACAATATTTTATTGTATTTTGTGTCGGTCAAGTGTCAACTATCAATGGTGTAAAAGTAAATGTTCAAATAACTCTGATTATGTAACATTTCGAATTATTAATAGCTTGGATGACATTTGAAAATTATTTTAATATTTATTTAATCAAAGTTATGAATGCACAAGTTGTCACACATGATTTGTAACGTGGCAACGTGTAAAAACGTCTGTGTTCAGTAGTTACAAAAAACTTTATTTTGGTTAAAGTGGCACATTTATAGATAATAGATATTTTAATTTTTGCAATTAAATTTTCTACGGTAGTGATTGGTAGTTCAAATAAGTAGATTTCTTCTTAGCACAGACTATCTAGACTTCACTACAAAGTAATTACAATTTGAACTCGCTCTTCACCTTTCACCTTCACCTATATAGATAAGGGCAAGTGCTGTACCTACATGTGGACCGAATTTCTATGTAAAATTGGTTGTAAATCGAAAAATAAAGCAGTAATCTCTGAACTAGGGATTTATTGTTTCTGCTACATAATATTTTTTAAGTATTGGTTATATGTTGGATGGCTTGACGCAAAGAACGCATAGTTAATACGTAATTCGTATATCGTTGTTTCATTACTTAGCGAAGTATCCCTCTTGAATACGGGTGTAAGTCCCACAATGTGGTAGGTGGCAAGCCTATCGCCAAACGGGTACATATCCAATCTCTGACAACGTTATTATTATTAGAAAATAAAAAGTATTTTCGAATCGAATCCAAATCGAAGTCAAGTCCGACACCTGACCGCTATCTAAACTTTGAATTTGAGTTTATGTTTTATCATCAAAATTGCCCTAAACAATTTTGAATTGATTGAGGAATGAGTCTTATGGTTGATTTCTGCGACTGAAAGGCTGCGGGCGAAGGCTACTAATACTCACAAATAAAACGCCTGAAATATTACTTAACTTCCAAAGAAACTACAGAATAAGAGTGCATCAAATTAAAAAGGCGCGATAAAACAATTAGTTTTTTTTAATTTTTATGGTGTAAATATGATGCTCGAAGCTCAGATTTTTGAGGCGATACAACTTAGATTTTTTAAAAGAATTTAATAAATTAAAATATTCATAAAGTTTAAAAAATACAATAATTTTAAAACCTTTTTGTAATGTAACTAAAACCATTCACGTCAGATCTCAAGTTGTAATCGTTTAAAAGTTGAAGAGCTCAGCTTTAGAAAGTGTCAAATTATTAATGTTTTAATGGGAAATAGTGTAAAATTTACCACCTTTGCGACCGAGGGGTAGCGTACACGCATAACTCTGAATAACCTCGATCGTCGGGTTGGATTACCGACCGGGGCAATAATTTGTCTGACGAACATCAGTGTCTGTATTTCTGGTTCCAGGTGTTTATTATATTTGTTCCGATATCTTTATAAGTATTTCTCTGTATTAGTATTGTTAACCCATAACACAACCATATTATTTGCTTACTTTAAGGCTAGATCTATTTGTGGAATTTGTCTAGGGAAATTTATTTAATTAGATACACTATCTATGCAAATTACCTAAATGTAATGTTGTTAATAGGCCAAGCCGTAGACGACTGTTTCCGTGTTGGTTCGGGCTCGTAAAAGGCAAGCACAGGCTTACTGTCACTATCACCGTGAATACTGACTAGGCGTTAGATTAGTACCAGTGCCTGCTACCCATTCCTGCCGTCATAACGTCAGTGTATGTCGCTGACTATCGAATTAAGGCTCTGCGATAATTTGGACAAAAAGATACCTTTTAACTTCCAGAACGCTGCCCATCAGAGTTGGATTCGGCGATCGACCTCTTTCTTGAAGTAGGATTTACTTAACTGAACATTCTGATCAACAACTTCAAGCATTGAGTTCCCAACGTGAACTGGTATAGGTGCAACATGAAAGTTAAACATGACTTTCGTCTTGTCCAAGTTCATCTTAAGACCCACCTGTTGGGAAACTCTATCGAGATCACCGAGCATCTTGCTCAAGTCTTCCAGCGGTTAGTGATGTACTCGCCATTGATATTGATGCCCCCCCCCCTACGCCTTGGTGTTCTTCAGTTGTTTCAGGGCCCGCCGAATCTCGTACAGGCTGACGTCCGGGATGTCTTCGGTGTAATGTCGGGTGAGTTTGGCTCCAGGATCTTTAGCCAAACTGACAACGGGTCGTGTTGAATTGTACAGTTGTCCATAGCTCTTCTAATAAACTTCTCTACCTCTCTCAAAATCTCAGCCTTAGATGAAATTACGGTGACATTTTCGGTCTTCATTTTTATCAGTTGGATCTGGCCAACAGACAAATCCCTAGCTAACACATTAGAGCCCTCATTAAGCGCAATAGCCACTTTAATACGAGATGTAATAAAGGTGCGCAGGTCATCCCGTTTGCCTATGAGCTTGAGAGTAAGATCTGAGAGCTTTCCAGTTATTTTCTTGTTTCGGGTCTTAAAGAATTTCGACCCGTCCTCTTGGACAGCTTGATTGAACGGACGATTTGTACCCATTGTTCAAATCGTCCGTTGATTCGAATTCGGCCAGGCATTTGAAACGATTTTGAAGTTCGAACAAATGATCGAACTTTAGAATTATCGAGTCCCAGTGGTAGAACAAGTTACCGGACTTTAGGATTATCAAGTTCCCTCGCTGTCTTCATACTTCAGATCAGGGTTGTTGCTGATGCAGGTTTTTTTTAACATTAGCTGATCCTGATTTTTTAAATGAATGTCTGCTGATGCTGATGCGGATGCTGATTTAATGAAAAAAATATATGTTCACGCACATATCCCTGAAGAAGTAGGCAGAGTTAAACCAGATTACCCACGATATTAGCCTTAAGTACTTTAGACCCATAATGTGATAGTTGGCAAACCTATCGTCAACCAGACACTTATCCAATCCACGTCCAAAAACAGTTCATCTTTATTTACTAATGTAAAATAATAAAATACTTTTTAGTGGCGGAGGCATTATTTATAAAACTATATTTCACCAAAAATATTGGATGTAAGATGTTGCCAACACAACCATATAAGGTTTGCTCTATGAAAAAAATAACAGATCTCATGTAGAGCCAAGCTTCTGAATCTAGATGACCTAACTCTACCGGACCTAACTTCACAAATTCTACATAGCAGTAAAATGTTGTTGGCTCTTTTGTCACTTATTTCAGAAACTAAATTTTCGCATCATCTTCATGATGGTTGCTTATGGTTTAATTTCAGTTCTTTTAATAAGTTGTTAGGTAGTCTTTTCAGTATTTTTTTGGGTATTTCAGTATTTGTATTTCTTGAACATCAACAGTTCCGGTTTTTATATCTCATTCTCTGTCTTTGTCTTTTTTTTGACAGTTTACTGTTTTCCAAATACCGTTTGGCACTAAATCAGGGTAATATTTCACTCCTCAATTTTAGGGGATGGGGCGAAAGTTATTAGCTTATCTAGAAGCACGGTAGTGTTTTTTGTATTCTGGGGTTTGTTTACCCACATACCAAATTTCGGCTTTCTAGCACTTCAGGAAGTACCCTGACATTTTGAAGTCTCAAACAAATTTCCACCCTCCCATTTTAGGAGATAGTAGAGGTGTTAGAAGTTTTTGTTGGTTGTATACTAAACATAGATTACATACCAAATTTCAGCTTTCTATCTCTTTAGGATGTAGCCAAACATTTTGATGATGTGTCAGTGCACCAGTGAGTGTTTCAGTGACGAAATCGATGTATTTTAGATATCAATACAATTTAAAGTATAAAAACAATTCGATTGAGACTTTGTGTGTTTAATTAGTTAACACCAAATTCGGAGAATATGAACTATCTGGAACATCGGAAATTAACTCTATGAGGGTTCAAAAAAACGACAAAAGACTTTGAGAAAAGGTAGCTAGTGCCCTTGCGCTGAGCTTGGCTCGTCTTGGCGGGGGCATTATAGTGCTCCCAGATCAATGACTTTAAAAAATTCAATAAGTAGCCAAAGTTTTTTTCATTCAAAGCCAGAATATCAGCAATAAAATCAGCATCGATTAATGCGGATGCTGATGCGGATGCTGATGTTGAAAACAATGCTGATAACCAGCTGATGCTGATGCTGATATTCGTAACATCCCTGCTTCAGATAATAAGATACTCCAACGTAGATTCGGTTAAGCGGAGCCAACGAAGACTGAGGGCCAAAGTTTTTAAGGTTGAAATGGTTGGTTAAAATTTGAGATATAATTCATCACTGTCGACGAAATCTCAAATAGTAAGCTAGAAGTTAGGATGAGCATGTTATTTTAGTAAGTATAAAGGTGGTTTCATTAAAAATAATACATATTTTATACTTATACCACGTGGGAAATGTACTAATTTGAAGGAAATTGAGTTTTATGGCATGACGTTAAGATGTAAAATCAAATTAATTGTTACTAGAACTTATTAGAGGTCAATGATCAGAGAGGTCATTGCCAAATAAACAGGCTTGATCTTGTAGTCTCCTTTTGGTGCCTAAAATGTAACTGTGTAAACGAAAACCAAAAATAACGACATTTTTTTTTAATCATATGTATTTTGTTCGAAATTCTTAATTTCACAGAAAAGCGAAGAAATAATGAAAATGTAACAAACATTTTCATCAAGAAATTTGCTCAAAAAAGCAAAAAAAAATTAACATTAAGATTTTATTTTTTAATACATGAATTAATTAATGAATTTGCACGATCAAACCTGAAAATTATTAAATATAAGTATGTACTGTTTGCTATTTCATTTAAATAATATTGTCGTTCACAAAATTAAGTATTTTTACTTGTGCTGTGACAAAAGGCGGTCTTATTGCCAAACAAAGCGATCTCTACTTGAAAAGAAAAATATGCGCTTACGTGAAGTAGCTAATAAGAATGTTATTATATATATTGTACAGTTTCAAGAAATAATGTATTACATTATAATATTTAAGTTTAAAGACGATTTAGACGGTTGTGTGTTTACAACCTTCCAATAGAGGCGATCTTGTATTCAACTTACAATTACTATTAAATTTGAATTAAATGTACGGTCCTGACGGTTGTCAACTAATGTTTACAAGACTAATCTAGAATCTCAATTTATAAATGACATGATAACATTAAAGACGTTCTAGACAGTTGTAAACACGCCTTTCAACAAATATAACCTTGGAGTAATTAATCTTTTCATCTTCTGATTGTTATAAACTTTGGATTTAATCCACAGTCCAGACGAATGCTAACCAAAATTTCAACTGTCTAAAACCCATGTTAGTTAATAAGTAACAAAGTAAAATGAAACTTGATAGAATGGTTTAAGAGAAGGGTCAATCGTCTGAGTCAATACGTTTAGTTAAATCTCCGTCTACATTTAATGTAAGAAGCACAGTAAGTTTGTTAGTTTAAAATATATAAAATAAAAGGACAAAAATATCGTGTAGACTCAGATTATATGTATTTGTTTGGTCAGGACGATTAAGCGTGTGAAATGCTACATTTTAGGCCACTTAATAATACGAAGAGCTATGGGATCAAAGGCTTTTAGTGTAACAGAAACTTTGGACACATCGTGTGTTATTTGGCATAGTGTTAAAAATTGTTTATGGGTGTTAAAACAATAAAAATAGACAAAATATAAATCAAGGATGTTAATTGATTGGATATGTTTCTCATTATGTGTGAACATTGCTGCGGGAAGTACGATAGGAATGGTATTTTTTTTATCTTTTAATTGTTTTTTTTTAATTTAATTAGTTAATGATTACATACCTACTTAGTAAAATTAACTTGGCGCAATCAATTTTTCAAATGAAAAATATGTTGTGAGATTTATAAAAACCTGTAAATTTTTCATTTTATTCTAACTTACTAACTCTTAAAAACTCTAACTCTTAAAAAGGATGTTCTTGATTTCACTATATGCAACAAACCGATTGTATGGTTCTTTTTTAAAAAAAAGGTAGGTCATGATTTAGAGATGGTCTCATGTTAATTTTATTGTGATCCAAATAGTGGTTTTTGTGGTTATCAACTTAAAACTTATGCGCGACAATCTCAGGATCATTGACTATCTTCTGAAAAAATGTTTAAATCGCGACGTGTTACCTAATTTGAGTTGGCGTTGATTTTTGCAGTTTACTTTGAGCCTAATTATAACACATAAATTACAACAATTAAGTAAATGTCTTCTAGCTTTTTCGTTTCTAAATTTATACATATCCTCATCCTCATCTATAGACAAAACAGACATTTCATCTCTTATCATCAACTAAAATCTGTATCTTATTTGCCTTGCACTTGATTGAGAAACATTATTAAACTTAGTACATTAAGATGATACAGATAGGAATAATAAATAAGATGATAATCGCATACATACGGCTCTTTTATAAATCATTATTAATTAGCTTAGACAAAATCAGATTGTTAAAACAGTATCGGTGTTTTTTTACTCATTTAGGTAAACTTAGAAAGGAATATTAAATATTGATAAACAAACAATAGTGTAATTGAATAGTTTATCATTGTTACTAATATTGTGGGAGGCTTAAGGTGGTTTCAGGTCTGGAAGAGGATGTACGGATTAGATGTTTTCGCTCCACACCATCGTAGAAAAGCATCTGGCTGTGGACCAGAAGGTTTTCTTTGGTTTTGTGGAACACGAAAAAGCGTTTAACAAACATTCTTATGGTGTTTGAAAAAGACGAAGCCAGGACGGATATAACTGTTGAAGATGTAGTGCTAGAACAAGTAAATGAAATTGTATATCTTGGTTGTGCTTTTAGCAGGGATGGAAGCTACACCGCGGGTGTAGATAGGAGAGCGTATACTGGGAATAGTGTGAATGGAGCTTTAGGATAGCCATTTCACAACGAGGTTTTGAGTGTAGGTACTAGACTTGCTTTGCATAATTTTTGTGCTTATCCCAAAATTTGTTGTAACGAAGCGAGAGTTGGGTATGTCAGAAAAAATATGAGAGTAGGATAAATTCGGTCAAAATGTGAGCGCTACGGAAAATCTGCTATGTTACGCTCGCTGATCGCATTAATTGTAACAGTGAGATCTGAGAAAGAGTGATTGCAAGAAAGTATTAGTGTTAAAATAAGAAGGGGAGTGCTCCGCTGGTTCGAGCATGAAGAAAGAATGACAGATGAAAGTTTGACAAATCAGATATACAATGCGATAGATGTAAGTACCCGGGAAGACCAAAGTTGACATTCCTAGATCAAATCGCTCGGGTGATATCCAAAGGTAGTTTCAAGAATCTCTGAAACCAGCGTGTTTATATAAAAAGGGTAATGAATGTGGAGGAAGCAATGTAGGTCAAGGAAGAATTGATAGCCTTTTTGTCTTAACCTTTGTTGAGTGGTAGGTATACTCGCCATTATCATAGGGAAACCAGAAAACAAGGCTTTGGTATGACCTCACACAGGTACAGGCAGCGATTAAGAGATTTTACTCCCATACAGAAAAAGAGGAGTTTTGTAAATTTTACTTGTTTGGTGATGTGTGTCATAACTTTTGAACGGATGGATGATGGAACTGATTGCGATTTTGATTTTTATCTGAATGCTGATGTGATCGAGATAGTTCTTAGCTAGACCACATATAGGTTTTAGTGGGGGCTTATTCTATGTCAGTGATAGACCTATCCATACCGTCACAATGATAGTGTCGTGTTCCGGTCCGGTAGACTTGCACGATTGGCCAAACGTCCCGGCCACAGGACGTCAACGCACCTACAATGTCTATACTATCTGTAGGCTACGGTTGTTCTAACCATCAGCAGGGCCTTTAGATTGGTCGCTTTCTTATACTTGAACCTTGGTAAATTTGCATCCTATCCTATCCTATCTTTATATAAAAGGCGAAAAGATTCGGTATGATGGAATGAATAGGCAAGTCGGTGGTATCAATTAGCACAAGCCATACCTGTACCCACTACTTATCATATGTATGTATGTTTTCGTGCTGTGAAATCTTTTAGCTTCTATTCTAGGAATTCTTCAGAAGAACGCCAGCCCCATATAAGTTTAATGTATATTCACCTGCCGTAAAACGCTGTCCAACTACAGAAACCTATCTCAAAGCTGATTCATCACCAACCCCACCATCACTACCACCATGTCGAGATTGTAGTAAGTATTTTTGTGTTTTACAAATGCTCTACTTGCATGATAATTATTATCGTTAAATGTAAGTTTTCTTTTGTCTGGCGGTACTTACTTACTTTTGATCGAGGCCTATCCTCCCGGCCTCAGGTTGGCAACGCACCATTACCACCTTTGGTGTCCCTAGGCGGCGTAAATTTCTTACTATCAGGAAATCCGTCTGCTTGTTTGCCTTCCTATAACATTAAAAAAAAAGAGCAAGATTGCGTGGTAGGACGGAATAAAGACATCACGGTACATAAACCCCATGAACGAGTGCTTTGTATTGCGAACATAAGGCGTAGGTGGTTGGAAAGCAATTACATATTGTGACAGAAAGAGGCGTAGTAGTGATACCCATCAGAGCAAGTCATTTATGAGGACTAACCCTTAGGATTTCTCATTACCTGATTATGAATACATAAAATACACTGATTGATCTAACCCCAAAGCCCGCAAGTTATATGTTTGTGTTATGGATGTTAGTTCACGATAGTAATTCATAGAAATACTATAATAAATTCAATAAACACTCAAACCTTTATTTTAATGACTAACTTGTTGCTAATCTCGCGATTTTTTGCAACTTCACCGAGCTTTGTGGGCCTAGCAGAGTGCTCAGCCCGAGACATCATTATTTAAATGCATTGGACTGTTACCTACAACGCCAGCAACAAGGGCTGTCTCCCGGGAGACCGTACCTCGACTAGGTGCTGCATTCTACTTACTGGGTGGACTTGATTGAGGAGTATTGTCGGCTCGTCGCTTGGCGTTAGGCGCCGGGCGCAAGACTCAAACCTGGAAATACACACATCTATGTTCATCACACAAATGTCTGCCCCCGACGGAATCGAACCGGATATTAACTGCAGAATTAGTTACACTAAGCCCTTGGCCAACAAGGTGATTATTCCTTACATGTGTGTTTAGTGTTCATTCACGTCACAACTGAACTCGTAATATGTTTTTTGTGAATATTAAGAGTATTTCATTACAAAAAATGTAAATAATTTAAAGGACCTCATCCTTTTATCCCTTTTATTCTTATTTTAAATTTCTAACTTTTTTAGGTTGCGGTGAAAGAAATGAAGACTTAAGAGTAGTTGGTGGTTCTGAATCCGAAGTCAGTGCTTATCCATGGATTGCTCGTCTGATCTATCACAAGTCATTTGGTTGTGGAGCCTCCTTGATCAACGATAGATATGTCGTATCTGCTGCGCACTGTGTTAAAGGGTATGAATAGTCAGTTACCAAAGTTAATATATAATTCAGTATGAGATATATTTAAATTAATACATAACATGGACTTTTAGTACTGAAATTTCTAGAAGAATGTTTATAAAGTAAGAAATTCGCGGGAAAAGAATTAAAAATAAAATAAACAAATTTGATCTAGATCCTCTGCATCTTCGTCAGACAGCTAAAAAAAGGCGAGCATAGGTTAATTACCAACAAGATTCAGCGAGGCACCTGAAACATCAATGGTGTCTACACACCACAGTTTTCCTTTATCATAAGTGCCGTTGTCTTGTTTGCTATCTTATGCCATAAAAAAATTTCGCGATACTAAAATCTAAAAGTTAGAAATTGTATATATAGAGAAAAATAAGATGTTTTCTGAAAATGAATTACATTTTTTGTTAATATTAGTCGAATATATAACTATATATTCGTTCAAGAAACATATACAAACTAAACAAAGGCAAAATTTTATGCAGCTACTGGCAGTTGACTAAGGGTTTACCAGATCAAGTCAAAAATCCTTTGAACTCTTCCGTAGGAACCTTTTGAGTTATCAGTATGTAAAATAGGGATGTAGAGGAGGTAACTTTACTTGAACAGGAGTTGGGTTGGGGAAATTTAATACACACCCAAACCCTTTCCAGGTTACAGACATCTAAATGTTCATCAAACAAACATCTGCCTACATCTGGAATCGAAACCGAGCCTCGTTGATATAATCGATGGCTCATGGCGTTAGGCGTGTATATTACCTGTTATGGCAGTCAATGTTTGACTGTAATGAAATACGTTCAGTTTAAAGCTAGACGAACGTTGGTTCCACCGTTACCGTCGTTAAATTCTGTTATTGCATCCGTAAATACAATATCTTTCTTCTTTATAGATTCATGTGGTTTATGTTTCGGGTTAAATTCGGAGAACACAACCGATGCACAGTAAAAAAAATGCCAATAACTCACTATGTGGTCAAAATGTATGTCCACGACTTCACACTCACCGATCTCACTAACGACATCTCTCTTCTGCAACTGAATGAGCCAGTGGAGTACACACATGCTATCCGACCTGTATGTCTTCCTAAGCCAGGTAAGCAAGTATTTCTAGAATTACAACCATATTTGAACCGGCTCCATATAGAAGGAGGTTTTTAATTTGACGATGTGTTTCTTTTTATTTTTTTTGTACGTTTGTTAAGCGATTACTCGGCGGATTAATTTGTAATCAATCAGCTAGATGGCTACTAGCACGATCCTGGATGGAATATTTTATCTTTGAGTTTTTTTAATCAGACGGGGAAAAAAATCCGTGGATCAGTAACTCATAAAATTTTAACCAGGAAAGTTCAAGTGAGATTTGGAACTGCAACTAAACTTTTTAGAGTTTGATATAAACTCAGTCACGTCAGTTTTAATATCTACTAGATGTGCTAAAATACAACAATAACATGTATAAAGTACTCCAAGGCTTAATTTGACTTTTTTTATGGTAAGATAGCAAATTAAGCTGTCCTAAGTAAGAGATAATCGTGGTCTATTGACACCATAGACGTTGTACGTCGGTGTTTAGTTCTGCAGGCCAATTCTGCAAGCCTACCGGCTACCTACCCGCTGGGCCGTAACATGACACTGTCATTGTGGCAGCAAGTGTAGGTCCATGAAACTGCTCATAGTATACAAGTACACATTAAGCCAGTCTAAAATTATAAGTTTAATCGCAACTTTTGGTTTGAAACAAAGCGCTTTTTTAGCCAAGGCAATTTTAAAAAGTTTTATGAATGCCTGGCATCTTTGAGCTTTAATGAGATTTTTAGCATTCAAAATTGTGAAAAAGCTTTTAATTAATTTCATGACATATTCGTCTCATTATGTGAATTATGTTTTCCAAAGATACGAATAAAAGTATCAAATAAGCCAATAAAAATAAATGGCTATCTAAAGGTCTTTTAAAGTGCTGTAAAGTAAAACGTCAGCTATATTTAAAGTATCGATATTCACATTGTAACAAAATGGGAAATAAACATACTTATATACATTATAAAAAATTATATCTAAATGTATATTGGAATCTCAAAAACAAGCATCATTGAAATATATTGAAAAGTCGTCCAATGCAAAGCCTCATGGGATGTAATTAAAAGTGCATTTCAGAATAAAACATGTAAACAAGAAATCGAACAAATTAAAATTAATAACAAAATATTTACAGACACCTAATCAATTTCTGAACATTTTAATGAGTTTTTTTATAAATCTAAGCCATTTGTCGTGTCAATTAATTGCATTCTTGTAAACCACTTTTTAAATCCTTAAAAAATTTACCTTTACCTTGTTTATATATTTTGGCTGTATGTGTATTCGGAAAAAAACATCATTATTTGTTTAAAACAAATGCTGAAATTTTAGGAAGTTCACATTTTAGAAATAGTGAGAAGTTGCATGTGCCTAGTCAAAAACTTAATATTTATAAAAAGAATGTGTAGTGTATGTCAATTCGTATATATAACAAAATCCCTGATAGTCTCAAATCACTGCCCTTAAAAAGGTTTCGAAAAAAGCTTTTTGGCTTGTTGTTAGATAAAGCTTACTATAGTGTAAACGATTTTTTTATGCAGAAGGTAATTATTTTACCTCAAACTAATTTTATAGCAAATAATATATTCTTGCTTGCCGAGAAGTTTGTTTTGCCGTTTCTTTTCTTGACTGGCTAGGCTTGGAAACGGTGGTAGCTTATGGTAGTTAGGGTTAAACCTAATTATATTTTAAAATTTTGTTCAAATATTAAAACATAATATGTTATAAATCTTAATAATAAATTTGTATAATTTTAAAGATATTTGCACACCATAATGTGATAGAATATATTTGTATTAACAAATATTTTTTGTAACAGCTTTGGACACACATTTTCGGCAAATAAATAAATTTCATTTTTCAAATAATTAAACGAGTTATAAATATAAATAATTGGCTTAAAAGTGTATGTAATTAAATATTATTTTTTTATTAATATTACAATATTTGCACACCAAAATATGGCAGAATATTGTGTATTATAGCTGAATTGGTGAAGACTTGAAGAGAAACCGCATTTACTTGAAGTTTCTTTATTTCTGAGCAGAGGAGTAAAATTTTCATTGCTTGCTTTTCAAATGTAATTTTTTTTGGAATGACTAATGTGTTGCCAACCTCGCGGTTTTACAACTTCCAAATTAGAACAAACCAATCTCTCGCATTTAACGATGCTGACAAAGCCGAATGCCTAACTGACAATGTTCAGTCACAGTGTACCGTTTCCACTCTGCCAGCCGACTCGGAACATATCCGTGTAGCGCGCAGAGCAACCGAACCTCCCCAGGGCGATCCGTTACCTCCCACCGATCACGACGAAGTGAAAGATCTAATCAAAGATCTTCAAAATAGAAAGGCCCCGGGGCCGGACGGTCTGTCTATTCTTCGACGTGGCCAAGGCGTTCGATAAGGTCTTGCACAACAGCCTATTCTACAAGCTTTACGAAATGGGCGTGCCAGACTCGCGTATGTATGTATGGGCGTACTAGTTCTCGTCATACGAGACTTATCAATTCGCAAATTCAGATTTCGTGTAGAAGGTACTCTATCTAGCAGTAGGCCCCTAGAGGTTGGGGTGCCGCAGGGCTCGGTGTTCTCACCTTTGCTATACAACCTGTATACGAACAATGTACCACGACCGCCGCGCGTCCACGTAGCCTTTTTCGCGGACGACACGGCACTATATACGTCTAGCCATAACGGACGGTTTATAGGCAGAACCCTACGTAGCGCGGCCACTCTCCTGGGCGACTGGTTCAGAACGTGGCGTATAGAAGGGAACCCCGATAAAAGTGCAGCGGTGTACTTTAATCAGGGTACTAGGCCATTCGAACGGATGAGACCCTATCGTTATCGGGGCACCATCACAATGTTCGATATAATAATTCCGTGGGAAAAATCAACATATCAAAATGTTATTTTTAATGACAAAGGAAGTTACTGTTTATACAATACTATGATAAAGAGCTCTACTGTACGGGTTTAATTAAATTGTACGATACACATGAAACTAAGAAAAATAGAATACTTATTTTACACAGTTAATTTTACATTTTATACACTGATAAATAATAAACACAATTTACACCTTTTTAGTTATCCCGCACAAATATATTGATATACTAAATTTTTTTGTAACATCTCATTTACCCACATTCCGCAAATAAATAATTTTCTTTCTTTCTTTCTTTCTGTGGTCTAGTGGCTCAGTTATTGGACTTGACTGCATGAGGTCCCGGGTTTGAATCCCGGGTAGGGCAACAAAAAGGAAATTGGGTTTTTCCAATTTTCTAATAAAAAAACGTTGCTCGGGATGTGCCCAGTTGGCGATAGGCTTGACACCTATCACATCGTGGGAATAGTATCTTGGTTGTACTCTGCCTACCTCTTCGGGGATATGGGCGTGAATATACTTACGTATGGGCGTGAAGTTGAAGTTATAGTCTTTATAAATAGCAGTGTAATAAAAGCCTTAACTACACTGTAATATAGACTTTAAAGTTAACTTTAAGTTAGGCCTTAAGTTAGGCCTAACTTAAGTTAGGCCTTGGAGTACTTTAGTCTGTGTCGGTTGTGGATGCGGTTGACCAATTTCGATTATTCTTTTTTGACGAGTAAGTTATTGTTAGGAGGAGGTTCTTACGAAGAAAAAATAGCACGACAAAAGGGGGAAAAGAATGCTTCAATCCATACAAACAGTTAGTAGCTGTTAAAATCAAGCGAAGCACGAAGTGTGCCAGGTCGGCTAGTTTATTATAAAATATCGTATCTCTAAGAATGTTTTTTGAAAAAAATAAGAAAAGCTTATATACTAACTTTGAAGAAAAGGAGATTGAAATGGAGTGTATATTTTTTTCTCATGTTCCTTTTTATATTAATGTATATTAATAAACTAACCAGTGTTTTCCGGTTGGTGCTGTATAAATTTTATCAAGATTCGTAATCTTATCTGTAGTAATTTCGTTCTCTGACAGGAAAATACGTTTTAAAATAAATTAAGCTATCTAAAGTACATCATAAGTTATCGTTGGGTCGAAAGAGTTTTAAATGAAATTAAAAGTCCAGATTAAAACATCAATTTTGAAATTTATTCTTACTTAGCTTTGATCTTTTTCTAATACTTGAAGTCAAAATCACGCCATCTTAGAGTGTATCAATGTGAGACGGCAATTAACATTTAATTTATCATTAAATCACATTTTTGTTACAAAATGTCAAATTAATGACCAACCAAAAAAAAAAACATCAATAATCATCGCATCACTCGTGAATGGATAGACCAATTTTGGTAGTTATTTTTTTGTTGTGTTCGTTATTGTATGCGATCATAATATGTAGAGAAAATCTGCTAGGAAAGTAAATTCTTGCGGCATTTTTCCGCAAGGAAAATGGGAAAAACAATGCTTTAAAACATATTTAAAAATTGTCAATGGCTGTTGTAAATCTAACGTTGTAAAACTTAAGCGATACGAAGTTCGCCAGGTTGGCTAGTCGTGTATATAAATTAAATTTCATTTTAGAACTTAGGCCTGTAAACCACTGAATGGTAAACTGACATTGAAACTATTTCACATTTCATTCATACATTACGTTGTTACGTTTCTATTTATATGCAAATCAGATTTAAATTTAATTGCATTGTTCCTTATTGTATTAAATTTATATTCTACTATATTTCAACACTCATGATTCTTCATGTTTTACTAATGTAGTGAGCAGAGATTTTCAAGTATCAACTAATTGAGTAATACTATAAAATAGCAGTTCATCGCGGCTTCTCTGCAAATTAAAATTAAAAATGCAAGTTTGCAATCTTAATAATGCAAATTTGTTACACAAATCACGGAAACTAATCAATCATCAAGAAACTTTGTATACATATTTTTGGAGGTATTTAAAGTATGTATAAGTAATGTATGATACTTTTTGACTTACTTAAATGCAAGAAAAGCCGCGCTTTCTGTCTTCGATTGGCTAGGTTTGGAAACGGTGGAAATTTATGCTTCTTATCACACATATTATGCAAAAAATAGTTTTCATTCAATTTTGCCTCTGTGGTCTAGAGGTTGGGCGTCGGACATGACTTCTTGCAGCTCCGGCTTCGATTCCCTGGTCGAGCAACTAAAATACTAGAAAATATGTATATTCAATTTCCTAGTAAAAGTAACGTTGCACGGGATTGTATATGTTCTCGGTTGGCGATAGTGATTGTGGGACTTAGTGTCTTCGCCTAGTCGCGGGCATCCATCTCTTCTACCTACCTACCTACCTCTTCATGAATATGGGCGTGAATATACTTTTTATCTAAACGAGTTTTCTATATATTAGTATATTTGACTAGAACTTATGTTTCAAGCATTTAATTTGCTTTCTTTGCGGGTAGATCAATTTGTGTAAATTATTATTTGTCTGATCAAAAATGTTGTTCTCAGCTGGAACCTGTTATCTTAGGTAAAAGAAGATCTTCTCCCAAGCCTTAGCTGTCTTTATGGTAACATTAATTAAAATCGGATTTGATTTGTCGGCGTAGAAACGGAACATCAATACAAGCATACACACTATCGTAATTAAATTATCAAAAGGAATTACATTGGAAATAATTACAGATCTACATGAAGAAAACCTATATGTGGGTGATACGGCCACAGTAGCTGGTTGGGGAGCAATGGCAGAGACCGGGAACTGGTCCTGCCTCCTACTCGAAGCTCAGCTGCCAGTGCTGAGTAATGAAGACTGTCAGAATACTAACTACAATAAGTCAAAGATCAGGGATGTTATGATGTGTGCTGGGTTTCCTCTCACTGCAGAAAAAGATGCCTGTACTGTAAGTATGTCATATTGACGGGTGTTATTTATTAGCATACATGAGTAGAATGAGCAAGAACAAAAGAAAGACCAAGGAGGGAAGTCCCCTTTTTTTCTCTCTCTGTCTTCAATGTGAAACGTTAAAAATTACATAAATAATGATGGCTCTAAGCTATTTGTTATAAGTTTATTCGGTGTGACCAATAATTTTTTTCAATTTTACAATTTCTCTGTGATGCGATTTTACTATAAAATGTAATATTATTACAATATAAATAAAATGACACAATGATAAAAATATTTCAAAAATAACATTAAATTTCAGGGAGACAGCGGTGGCCCTTTAGTATTAGAGAATAAGGAACATGCATTTGACCTTATCGGTAAGTATATCTAAAGAATGATTGTGTGTTTGTGTCCATTTATGACAAAGTAAAAGCCAAACGGATTTCTCTATTTTAATTAGTATAATAATATGCAAAGTAACACTGTTATTGTATATTGTCATCACTCATTTGTGTAGTAGTCAAAAACGGAACTAAACGGCTATTTCATGAAACATAATATCACTGTTAGTTGCTGAAGATTGAGCACTTGAAGTGTACAAAACTACATTCTTTGTTTTTTTCCTTTCGAGGCAAAATTCTCAATCAAAATGGAACCAACTGTCACATAAGAACTCTTTTTACTGATTGTAGGTGGCTTGATGGTTGACTTATCTTTATTTTTTTATGTTAGTGGCACCCTTTCAGGCCTTCTATTCCGGCCTCACGACAGCCCTCAGGCTTGTCATATCTATGAAGTCTATAAGTCACGGTTGCCTTTTAACATCAGTTGTTCCCTGACCTTTGACATAAAAAAACCTCTATACAAATTTAGCGCAAGTAACAGACTAGTTTAAATAAATGAGAATAATTAATTTTTCTATACGAGACTATTGTAGAATTTAAATATTTCAATAATAATGAAGTATTTGTGTTGATAGTTTTAAAATAGATCACTTTCGGTTTACCTACAAATCAAACTTAGGTCTAGGAATGTACGAAAGAGTATATAATGCATTGAAAAGTTCTAAACGTCAATTTGCACCTATATAATAATTGTAATTCAAATTAATATTCATTTTTGAATTATTAATTATTATAATCTGAGTTGGAATCTTGGAGTACCTACAGTAGGTAGTTACTCCAATTTTGTTTCAATTTGTTATTTCCCAAGAAACATAATTATTTCTGAAAATTCAACGTCTGGCGCACAAAAAGATTAATTTAAATGAATAATTCATTAACAAATACAAAAATAAAGAAACCCAAATAGCTTTTCGAAATCTTTTACGTATTTTCTTTTGGCTTCCAAAGTAGGTAATACCAATGCCGTAGATATTTTTGTACTATTAATCTTGTAGTAGATTGAGATAAATTGTTACTAAGATTTAGTGATAGGACCCACATCCCCAGATAACATTATTTTAAAACTTTAAATTGAAAATAAAATTATTTTTTTGTAAAGATTCTTTATAAATGTGTGTTTTTCGAGTGCCTTTTTATGTGATAAGATAAGATAGCGAAAAACTACTTGGCACTTTTAATGGAATAAGATAACCGTAGCTCATAGACACCATAGATGTTATAGACGCGTCGTTGTCCTGTCGTCGAGATGTTAGGCCAATTGTTCAAGTCCACCTGATACACTACCTTTCGGGCATGACCATGACACTGTCATTATGGTGAGAGGAACAGCCAAGGCACTGGATACCCGGGAAAGTTGATTAGATACGTTCTAGCATCAACATTACAGTCGTTTTTATAGTAAATAACAAATTTGTAATCTAGTCGCTGTATTACTTAGTTTTCGCGATAGTATTTTTTTATCATTTGTCAAAATGACGTCTTTAGTAATATTTGTTGCAAATACTTACAGGTATCGTATCATTTGGATATGGATGTGCAAGAAAAGGTTTTCCGGGTGTATACACGAGGGTGACCAAATACCTCGACTGGATTAAGGAAAACACTGAGGACGCTTGCTATTGTGATTATTAATTTTATTAAATTTAATAATTTTCTGTAAACCTCGCTAATGCATAATCATTGATATACACAAATAATAATATTTTTTTTAGAAAGTAATTAGTTTTAATAACATCCCTAATTTTTTTACATTGGAATAAGCATACAGCTTTCCTGATGGTTACATACAAAAGTGGCACACAGAAACCACAGATGTTATGGGTGTGTTACTACCTAGTCGCCGAGATCAGTGCAAAATCTGTTACCCTACTTTCCCGGGTTGGAATATGGCATAACATTAAAAGGAAAGGAATAGATAAGATAATGAATCTCCATCAGGGCAAGTTGCTCTACCACGATCTGCCAAGCAGACACAGACGACCTTTCCTGCACAGAAACCTTAATGTTTTTGAGCGAAAATATATGTAACTGAAACATAATTAAATCTTGAACAGACAGAGTTTATTACTATTGGTTTCTAAGGTATATTTATATGCTTTAAGTCGTAATAGTGAAATGTTAACTCTAGCGAGAAAATTTAACTACAATAGTTAAAAAAAGCCGAATTATTTAAGTAGCAATGTCAATATAAAATTATAAATGTAGACATTTACTGCTTAGTGATTACCGGTACTGTTTCTTGAGTTTAGATCATCACAATAAAAATATTCCACAAACGTAACTTAAGTACTATGGAAACTACAACCACCTTGCTTTTCAAAGTTTTAAAAGATCTGTGTTATATTTTTCGTTAATAATTATGTTTATCAACTCATTTGAAACATGGTTTAGTTAAATTATATTTTAACTCTTTTAAAAACCATTAAAATGTAACGGTACATATTTCTACAGTTACTTATACAACAAAGTGAATACTTAACATTCTCAAGTCGTTCGTCTCTGATGTGCGTATAAAATTTGATCTATATCAATTAAATAAAAAATAGACTAAATGGACCAGATAGAGTTGGGACAAGTCTACAATGTATTGGCATAAAGAGTGATGGTCACAATACAAAATATAGATATATCTAGGCTACAAATAGAAGTCTAAGCCGCAAGTTAGAAGTCGTGGGAGCAACGTCCCCATACCTGTTTACAGCCTCTGACCGAACACTGGCTCAAGATTATAAGTAAGGACGATCAAAATAATAAAGTTTTTAGTGATCCCAAGAAATGTGGAAGCTGGTATTATTGTTTTTATTATCGGGCAAATGTTTGGTAAGTTTGAATTCTTTTATGTTGTTATTTCTTAATAATGAGCTGTCAATTCCAAAAAGACTGTCTGAATAACATAATTTGCATATTTTATTATAATACAATGCGGTTGTTTAGATAAATTGACATGTTTATTTTTGGAAACTTTAAAGGAATATTATTTTGAGAGTTCCGGTTAATAAAGTGCTAAATTTGATAACGCAAAGAAACGTCTAAATCGATGCAGTGTCCAAATAAAATACCTATACGTAATAACAATCAATATCTCCAGACAAATTGCATGATTTGTTCAAATACCAATAACATATTCTTTGTTGTGTTCTTAAATTTTAATAAATAGTTTAATAAACTCAGAGACACAGATATCTATATTGTATACACATCAAACAAATGCATTTCCCATCCAGTAATTGTATCGCAGTCCCAAAAATAAAAAAATCAGCTTGGTTAGGCGTCATTTGATCATAATACAAACGTGCCTGGCCATATACATTGTTACAGCTTAAAAACAAAACGTTACATTTAAATTTGGAATCTGTCAGTTTTAGCTTATTGACTGTGTTTTCTCATTTTCACGCCAATCGGTGTTAAATATTTTTATGATACCAAAAAGTATATAAATACTAGATACTTACGTAATAAGAGACGGCTCTTCCATGGATAAATAGCAAACCCGAATTTTGTATGAAGTTTAGCTTAAGTGACACAAGACACTTGACAGACAAGTATAATTTGAAATATAATTTGACCCGTTTAATTTGAAAGTAAGTCTAAACACATTCAGATTTAAGGCAACTAGTGTCATATGATTTAGGTGAATAAAAATACATAGCAAACTTAATTATTTTATTTTTTTAAATAAATGTTGCGCCAAACTGTATGATTCCAAAATAGACCGAAGTGGTTAGGAGAACCGAATAGCCCAAAGAGTATATAAATACTTCGTAATATAAGGCGGGACTTCCATAGATATATAGCAAACCCGAATTTGTATAAAGTTTACTTGAAAAGTTATAACCCGTATAATTTGAAAGTAAGTCTAAAGGCAAAGTTATTGGAACGAAGTTTTGGAACGAAGTTCCTTATTGCGCGTTGTGAATGGGGCTAGACGGAAAAATTCTTACGAAAATGTTGTTACGACACTTTTTGCTCTGTGGTCTAGCGGTTCAATAGTTGGACTTGACTGCATGAGGTCCCGGGTTCGAATCCCGGGTCGGACAATTTTTTTATTATTTTTCATTTTCTGTTTTTTTATTATAATTTTCTTTTTTTATATATTTTTTTTATTTCATGTTTCTCTGTCTGTCTCTCTCTATAAGAGAGATAGAGATAGAGATTACTAAAGATTGAGAGAGAGGGGGGGGGAGAGAACTTCGTTCCATCCGGGTGTCCCTTGACACCATTTTTTTATATGAAAGTTGCGCCAAACTGGAATAGTTCTGATGGTAGCATTACGCAAAGTAAGTATGGAGCTAATTGAAATTTTGGAAACCCCCCGTTCGTTTGGTTTTTAGTCGAAGTTTTGTAAATCGGACTATTTATAAGTACCTAGTCCTCTTCTGCATTTGACAAAAAAAAATCGAGCTGCCCAAGTAATGTATACTAATACTAATTACTAATATTTTAATTATTTAATATACTATAATATAATATAAATTAATATAATATAATAATAATATTATAAAGAGGAAACCTTTGTATTTTTGTATTGAATAGGCTCTAAAACTACTGGACGTATTTCAAAATTTCGTTTACCGTTACTTTAGCCATTATAACCACTTTTCCATAGAATGAAAGTAATTAAAATTAATAGCCTATGTTTATTAACCATATTATCGTCAAATTCTAATCCTTATCCAAATAAACTATATATTGAGCAAGATTGTTTCAATAGCTATAAATTACTTTTTATTTTATTCCAATCGGACAATTCATTCAAAAGATATTACAAATTTAAAATTGTAATTGGTACCTATTAAAATGAATGATGGCCGCCGGCCGATATTTGTCGCACGACTAGTAGCAAAGTCGCGTTCTCTGTCCCTTTGTATGCTTAAATCTTTCAAACTATGCAACTGATTTTGATGCGGCTTTTTTAATAGATAAAGTGTTTAAAGAGGAAGGTTTATATGTACCGTAAAACGGGGTGAATAGACACAACTTTTAACTTCAACACTGATTTACTCACATATTTTGAGTGAAAGATGTTACCTAATTATTGTGTAATTGTGAGTCACGTTCTAATTTACTTATTACAAATGATTACAGTATGTAAAAGTTTCTTGTTTATTAGTAAATTAGAAAAATATGGTCAGTTTCTATTTACCCGGACTTTAGGGTCAAAAGATACGAAAGAGGGGCGAATAGAGATAAAACGACAGGGTTGTCAAAATCAACTTTTAATATAAAGGTATTTATATTAATCACAAATCAAATTCAACGTTAACAACAGACGTATCGTAAATATACAAATGAAACAATAAAAATATTTTTCATCAAATTACAAATAACGTTGCGCGTTCATACATAAAAACCAAAAACGACAAATGACAAGTGTGTTTTTGTCATATATATTTAAATATATAGTTTTAAAACAAAATGTAAAAGCAAGGGGATGATGATGTTGACTGGCTTAGGTTCAAAATTAGTTTTTTTTTTGTTTTCTAGGTTTACAGTGAAGAACTGTTAGAAACAACGACCTTCAATAACATAGGCTTAGAACGTTCAGATATAGATAAGGAAATTAACACAGATCGTAATCATTGCAACTGCCGTAAGTTGAATAAATATAAGTCTTTATATTTCTTGTGTGTGTTTGTGTAGCCCGGTGACGTTGTTAAAGTCAATAGACATACACAACAATAGTCATTTCGAAAAAAAAAAAGTGTTTATGTCACTAAACTCCTCCTAACCGTCTGGAGCGATTTTGATTAAATTTTCCGTGTGTATTCTAGGGGGTTCGAGAATAGTTTAGATTTACAATTTAGTGTACCGGAAAATGTTTTTCTAATTGATTTTTTTATGTGGGTTGCCGTTGATTTTGGAATCCTTGGATCCAGCAGACTGCGCTACTATCGGATCATGAAATATTATGTAGTAGCTCTTAATGTCAAGCGATACGAAAATTGCTGAGTCGGCTAGTACCTATATAGTTTCTTAAAAAATAAGAAGTAGAAAATGTGTCTTTTCAATAATCTAATAAAAATAACATTTTTAATTTTTCTCCTACCATCTAAACCGGTGGAACGAATTTCACCGGAACAGCTAGTTTAATAATGGTAGTAGTTAATAAATATTATGAAGCAGTCATAAATTAATTTCAATTTTATTGCGTAAAATAAATTTTACAATTTTCTTATAAAAGTAGCGTTGTCTGGGGTTGGCTATGTACCCGGTTGGCGATAGGCTTGTAACCTCTCACATTTTGCTACTTAATGTTTTTGGCTAGTCGTGGGTGTCCTGATCGTCTGCTTAACACTTCGGGAATATATGCTTGCAGATTCTTTTTACTAATAATAAATTATTTATTATTATTTATAACATTGATTTATATGACTTACATATTTCTTTGCATTTATGTACAGGATGTGGCGAAAGAAATGAAGCTTCTCGTATAGTGGGTGGAGTAGAGACAGCTGTCAACGAATTTCCATGGATAGTCCGTCTGACATACTTTAACCTATTCTACTGTGGGGGCATGCTCATTAACGACAGATATGTTTTAACTGCTGCACATTGTACTAAAGGGTATGTATATTAAACAAGTTCATTATTTAATTATGTCCCTGTGGTCTGGCCTTTGGGGGTTTTTACTAACCCTTATTTCGTTCTCTTTTAGGGTTCCGTGCCCAAAGGGTAAAAACGGACCCTATTACTTAGCCTCCGCTGTCTGTCTGTCTGTGTCCAGGCTCTATCTCATAAACCGTGATAGCTAGAAAGCTGAAAATTGAAATTTTCACAAATGATGTATTTCTATTGCCACTATAATAACAAATACTAAAAATAAAAATAAAAACATATTAAGGGTTTACCCCCATACGATAAACTTGTTTTTTTTCGTATTGTTTTGCTCAATATTAAAAACAGTAACGGGTAGAAGCTTAACATTTCGACAGAATATTTACTTGTGTGTTACCTTTCAAAATAAATAATTAAATAACAATTAAGTAAATATTAAAGGTGGACTCCCATACAACAAACGTAATTTTTAATAAATGATAGTACGGAACACTTCCCTTAGTAAGTCCGACTCGCACTTGGCCAGTATTTATTTAAGAGTTCAGCGAACGAGCACTTGGCTCTCCTGATGGTACTAGATAACATGGCCTATACACACCATAGGTGTGATAGATGCGTCCCAGTCCTGTGGCCGGGATATTAGCCATATTGTGCGACTCTACCGACTAATCTACCCTCCTTAACCAGTGCTAGCGTTTTTCGCGCTGCATGGCAGAGAGGCAGATAGTCTATTCTTAACAGACTAGTCCAATATTGAGGACGTTTGAACGCATTAGCGACCAATCATGAAAGTTTCTGTAACCGGGTTGATCTTATAGTTTTCAAAGAAGTTGGTTCTCTTAGAGTTTTCTACCACACATCTTACTCAGAGAAGTATTTAGATCCCAATACCTGCTGATGAATTCCACGTAAGGATGTCTCGTCAGAACTCTAAATTTCACTATTAACGTCATCATCTTTGCGATTCCATAGCATTTTCTGCATCGCCCTTTACTATTAAGGCTCAATGATTGTGCAATCAATTACTTGTGAAAATGTTTCCGAAACACTAGTTACAGGACATCTTGAAGAAAAAAACTTACTTTGATTAGCCTTAGCGTTTTCTGCCACACATCTGACGGGGAGTGCGCAAAAAAATTCATTTGAATTAATACCCGCTGATGGAATCCACATAAGGAAGTCGCATTAGAACTCTAAACTTCACCCCTACCGGTGTTCATCTATTTTGGGATTCCATAGAATTTTCTACATCGCCCTGCACTATTGTGGCTCTATGTTTGTACATTCAATTACCTGTGGCAGGGTCTACGAAACACTAGTTCTAGGACATCTTCAAGAAACTTACTCATTTCTAAAATAACGTAATTATGACAACCCTGATGTTTCGCCTGTTCTTGGGCCCCTATGAAAATAAATATTTTCTAGTTTTTTCTGTTGCCCGACCGGGGAAATTAAGCCAGGACGTCAAGAAGTCAAGTCCGACACCGGACCGCTAGACCACAAGGGCGATACTACTGTCATAGGTATATACCTAAGTATTATAGGCTTTTAGGTAAAATATAACAATACTGCAATCATGCACAAATAAGTACAGATGTGATAAGTAGGTAAATGTATTATGCAATTTATAATATCCGATCCCAAAAACTCAAGAAAAAACAAAAAGTAAAGTAAGTAAATTTTAATGCTCGATCAAAAAAAAGACGTGAAATTAAAAAACAGACAGTATTCAAAACAAAAAACCCTCCAACAAACATTCGAGTCGTTCATCGTTATTCTAAATATCGGTTTGGGAATATTTATGTCAAAAAAAAACAAATTAAACGAAGCAAACGATTAAAAGGAAGTCAAAGTACAAGGTGGTAATAAATTTGTAACCAATACTTTTAAAGTTCTTTTAATTGATTTTATTTTTAAATATTTCTTTATACGATTCCAACTCTGTTATGCCCTTTTAATTTTCCGCAATCAATTGATATGCATGAACATATTTTTATACCGTCTCAATATTTTTTTTCTATTCGACTGCATGTTTACTTTTATGCAATTTTACGTTTACATAGAGCACATTTTTTATTATTATATATTAGAGCGAAAAATGTATGCGCTATCCCTTCGCTATTCCTGTCGATACCTTAATATAAATATATTTATTTGTTTAAATTTATATTAATATATTTATGTTTATATTAAGGGTAACCAGGAATAACTCAAAACCTACAAGTCGGATCATGATAAAATGAGGTAGTCCACTTTGAGCACCCAGTTTTTCGGCACCTAGCCTAGTCCACTTTGAGCACCAATTGGTGTTTTTGGCAGGAGCGAAAAGTGGACACAAATTTATATTTCCATTTGTGCCCACTTTCAGCACCTACAATACAGGAGGCTATTGCTGGCCGCTAATGGTTCTTTGACAAGATGAAATTAAATGAAACATATCGATAAAAGTCACTTAAATGTATATTAATTTGAAAATATACTTTTGTAAACACAAGATATATCAATGCGATATACATGAAGTTGAAAAAACAATAAAAATCTCTCTAAAAATATTTTAGAGTTATTTAGTAACCTAAGTTTGTCATAA
>NJDC01004460.1:38948-71673 GCA_002245475.1 Calephelis virginiensis
TGCTCGGGAAGTTTATTGTAAAAACGTATACAATGGCCCATGAAAGAATAACTGATTCTGTGGAGACGAGACTTATGCACATCAAGATTGTTTTTATTCCTTGTGTTTACAGCATGTACATCACAATATTTTAATACTTAACGTCAACTTAATTTTTATTTTATTCACATTTAAAAATAGTTTGAATTTAGAGAATCATTTAACTTCATGTGTGTTAAGAAAAGGTTATATCAATATGACCATTGATTTTTATTTTATTTAATGATAGTGTTATGTTCCGGTTCGGAGGGTAGGGTAGCCGATAGACTTGCATAATAGGCTCAGCAACCCGACCTCAGGAAAGCGACGCACCTGTAACATCTATGGTGTTTATAGGTTTTAGCACCAGGAGATCTGTGTACTTATTCAATGACCTCTAACATAAAAAAATACTTACTTTTTTTGCCACATAACCATCCAATCAGAAGTTAAGTCCGTCATATCAATCCTCCGTCCTAACTCGATTACGTACGGATGCTTTTTACACATTAACCAACCAATGTGACAGAAGAAGAATCCTCGTTTAGAGTTATGTGGATCTCCATCGGTGTCTGAGTAGCGGTGATGAAGGCGATGATCGCGACACCATATAAATACGCAGTTCTAAAACATAGAATTGTTCTGTGGTCTAGAGGTCCGGAGTTGGCTTCATGAGGTCCCGTGTTCGGTCACCAGGTCGGGAAACAAAAACAAAAATTAATTTTATAATGAAAACAATGTTGCCAGAGATTGGGTATGCGCCCGGTTGGCGCTAGGCTTGTTTTGCATTTACCGTCTTATTAATAAACGTAGATTAGGGCGAGTGAAACTTTACTCTATGGTTGAAATTGACATTACACAAATTCCCTATTAATAAAGATGGAGTAGAAATGTAGTAAACTATTTCGAAGCTGATCTCTTTCTTTCTTTAGGTTTTGGCAATCTCGTTAGTATTTTGCCATTAGTCAAGTAGAAATTTGCATCAAATTTTATATCAATTATAAATAGTCATCAGTCATAAGTCGTCAGTAAGATATGTCAGGCTCTTGGGTAAAGCGGTGGCCTTTTTACACAAGCTCATGTAATGAGATTTGGCGGTAATGAGGAAATATACAATACGCTAATTTCTTCATGATTATTTCATTTGTGCACTTTCACTGAACAAAATTGTACAAAAAGGCCACCAAAATTTACTAATTTCACTTAAAATTAACACGAAATAAAATAATTATGAAAAAACTTGAACCATCTTTTTTCTCGATGACGCCAAAACTCTCAAGCTGATCTCTGATATAAAGATAGTCAATGCCCCTACATGGCTTAGTGACAGATTAAGGATCGACTATCTTGACATTTAGTTAATATTTCCGAAAATAGGTTATTGCATTCCTTTAAAAAATCGTAATAAAGCTTGCGATTCTTCATTGCGTTATTTAATTTGCAGTTTGAAAAGCTTTAAAAAATAGGAAGTAAAATTTATAAGCTAAAAAACAAAATGTATTGTAAGTAAATTTTTTTTTAAATCTATGTTTCCTTTTGAGACGCGCTAAGACCTATTGCCATACTGTCTCTTCCATCATAACATTTCTTCTATTTATCCCAAATTATGAAATTGCTGTTTTAGATGAAATAAATACCTAAATAAACAGAAAATATAAAATGTTCACTTATTTGTAATTTATCAAATGCATATTTTAAGCCTTTAGTTTTATTCTTTGTTTTAGACCAGTTTTATTTCTAAAGTAATTTCGTTTAACTCCTTAATTTCCCTATGATACTCGTATCTTGTATTTTCAGTTTTATTTTTAGACGTGAAAGCCAATGTTTATTTTTGTCATAACAGGTAACCATTCGCAACTTTTTTTAAAATACACCAAACATTTATTTATCGTATAGTTTTCTTAGCTTGTCTTTAATAAATCTTCTCCCTTACCCAGTATCATGCCTCTTCTCTTACGCTAATCATCTTCTTCATTTATCAAACAAAACTTTGTATTTAATAACTTACACAAAACGTCGAGAATCTCAGCTTGTTACTTTTGTCTTACACTGTTTTAGTTTTATAGTTTATCATGTTTGAAGTTATGCATAATATACTTATCACTAAAACAATTTAGTTGTTCAGTTTTTTTATTTTTTACTTCTTTCATTTTCATTTTGAGGAAATCCCAGAAAAAGCGCTCTAATAATTTTAAACGTTTCCGCCAAATGGGACGAAAATATGTTTTGTGTTACCATAACATGCACGTTAGTCCCTAGTAAGAAAGGTGTTGTTATTATCGACCGCCTCGTCGGTCGAATGGTTAGCGTACACGCCTAACTGTACCGACTAACCGCGAGGCTCGGGTTCGATTCCCGACGGGGGCAGGCATTTGTGTGATGAACATTTACATGTCTGCATTTCCGGGTCTGGGTTTTTATTAAATTTATTCTGGTATCTATTTAAGTATTTCTATGTACTAGTATCGTTGACTAACACCCATAATACAAGCACATAATTTGCTTACTTTGGGGTTAGATTCAATTTGTGTGACTTGTCCAGGGATATTTTTCTTTATTTATTTATCTTACCTTAAATGATTAAACCACTTTTTTGAAGTTTTAACCTACATTTCACGTACCAGACCAGTTTTTTTTCTAAAGTCACATTGTGTATAATTCGTATTTCCAAAGCTAGTGTTTTTAGCTCTAGGCCTCTTGCCTCTACTATTATGATTACTATTATCGTACTAAGCATATCCTTGTTTTTTTTTAAATAAAACTGTACAAACAATGAATGTCCTACATGAAACTTGGTAATCCTCAGCTACTCCTGTCAACTAATTTTATTGACGCATGTTCATAAATAAGTATTAAATTATAACATTTACTTATCTTTATGTCTATACTAATTATGTATAATGTGCATAACAGTTAAGCAATTCAGTTCTTAAGTTTTTTCCAGATTTTACATCTTTAATTGTTGAGATTGGAAAGTTCATCTTAAAAAGAGGGTCTTTCCTATTCAAACGTTCCCGTCAATCCAAAGGACAATACGTAAATTGTCAAATTGGCGCTGTCATTTATGTCATATTTCGTAGATGTTAGCTCATTCAGTACTATTTAACTCACTCTTTTTGTTTACAAAATAAGTGTGTGGCCATAAGATACGCATTTTGCGCCGGTGTAAAAAATATAGTTGTTCTATGTTTACACCACGTTTATTAATAAAATTTTTAATGCGAAGATAATACTCGATTACTCGGGGAGTAACTAGTGTAATTAATCTCAGATAATACTTTGCGTTAGTTATAAACATGGACTAACGTAGGAGTAAAATTTAGTTGAATTTATAGTCTGTATCACATTGTAATAAAGACTATAATTGGGTTGAGCCTTGGCGTACTCCGTGTTTATTAATAAGACACAAAGTGTCTACGGCTAGTCGTTGGTGCATTGGTTTAATACGTGATGCCAAAACTTTGGATCCCTTGAAATAAAGGTCCGCTTGCACATTCTTAGGTTAGATTATTTAACTCTCAGTTAACTTCTAGTTTATGGTTATCGTTATATTAAAATCTATCTCTAAGTAATAAATTAAAGCTTGATTGAATTAAACCTAGGAACGTTGCTTAAATTTATAACTCGTATTCGTTTGACATCAAGTTAAATCACTCTACATGATTTTGACATCTTGGATTTCTAACTTACTTGTATATGAGTATACTTATTTATATAAGTATTTATATTAAAGAACACAAAAAAATATACAAACCTACATATTAGCAGGGGATTATTTTTCTAAATAAGTACTACGTAAATACGTACATTTTAAACGTAATCTGTTTTTAAATGCTATGCTTTATAAAGTATTATTATATATTTATTGTAAAAAAATGTGTAATTGTAAACTTTTTGACATATGTACTTCAAGTGTAATTTTTCTACCTACGAAATAAAGCAAGATTTGATTTCTCATCTCATGGGAAGTAAAAGACTTTCAAGCTATAATATAATATAATATAATATGGCACATACCTGTCCTCCTACAGTTTGGAATAAAATGAGTATTGCTTTCAACAGAGGTTTTGCTTTAAAAGATTTGTGGGCGAAGTATCTATGAGCTCCGATAGTGATGCCTTCGCAGCCTAAATACAAAACTATGATAGCTGAAAAATGGTTAAAAAAATATTTTATAATACAGCGAATCAGCACTCAGCTCTTCCCGTAGTAAAAGTTAACCATACGCTGTAGACGCCACATATGTTATAGGTTAGTCGCTGCTCTGTGTCCTAATTCCCAGGCCTGTAAGGCCTGTAATTCTTGAATCTTGATTCATACAATATTGGAAATTGTAATCAAATATGTAATTTTAGGTACTTTTGAATACTTCGGATTTTTTTAAATACGGGTAATATTTTACATAATAAAATTTTATTAAGATTATAAACACGAAAGATTGCTTTGTTACTTTTTCTCATAAAACTGCTGAGCCGATTTTCATCAAATTTGGCATACACGTAGAGGGTAACTTAGATTAACACATATAATAGTTTTTATACCGAAAAAATGTCCTATGAGATTACTAACCGCGCGGGCAACGCTGCGGGCAACAGCTATTAAGCAATAAATTACTTTATCTGATTTGTTGTTTGTTTTTTTTTAAACTTAATGTTAATAATCCGTTAGTGCTGACATATCCGATTCCAATTTCCAATTTACAAGTAATCGAGTTTCAAGAGTAACCCTACAGGTTTTGATTTAATATTTTTTATCCCGATGACAATTTTGTTTCGTTTTAGTAAATTCTTGTAACCAGCGAAATAGATTGGAAAGTTTATTTCCGATGCGCAAATATAATAGTCTAATTTAATCATAAGCCTTTTCGAAATAAATTAATTTTATGGCCTATAGTGTATGGTATATGTACGACATACACCATTGGCAAAGGTTGTCTATTACCATCAAGATAACTACTTAATATTTTCCATCATCGTCGCTTGGTAGAACTTACAAATATTCATATTTTTAAATGAAGAAACACTTGCATCGTTTTGCGTATCACTGAAGATTTAAGTTCTAGCTCTGATGATGCTGACATAAGCGAAACCGGTAGGCTATTTATAAAATAATAAATTATGAGTGATATGTAAAACAGTACAAGTGTTTCTTCATTTAAAAATATGAATCAAGAGAACTGTCTGCGTGTTCGCTGTACTCTCGTAAAACAAAGTCCCTTTCCGCTGTTTGTTCCTTTGTATCCTAGGATCTTTAAAACTACGCAATGGATTTCGATGCGGTTTTGTTTGTTAGATATAGTAATCTAAGAGAAAAGTTTATATGTAATAAAATGGTATTTTTCCACACGTGCGAAGGATAAAAATATAGGCCATTTGCTCCCCTTCTAAGATGCGCAGGTTTTTTTGTCACTTACGCATTATCCACCACTAGATAAAGTTGATAGGCTAAGTTTTGTGATAACTTGCCTGGAATCAAAATGCGAAATTTTTTCTTTCTTTAAAATTTGTAAAAACTTTATAATATTAGTAAAATGCATAACATCATATGAAAATGTGCCAAATCTTTTTTCTACGTGTGCTTAAAAACCTCACGGTTTTACAACAGTACCAAACTTTTCGGGCGAGCTTAGTGTTCAGTCCGAGACACCCTTATTTAAATTGATAGAACTATACCCTACAACGTCAGCACCAAGCGCTCTCTCCCGGGAGATCGAGCATCTTCTTGATCATCTGCCATTACTCAAGTATAATTTATTATCAAGTTATAATCCGATTTTATAAAGTCAAGTATTCAATATGGTCATAAGACTTCATAGTAAGTTAAGTCAGTGTTAGGTAAAAATAAAGGTGTGATATCCTTACCCAATCTTATCGAGTAAGATTGACAGTGGAAAACATACACTGATTACTTTATGAATACTTCATTTGTGTGCTTTAAATGAACAAAAAATTACAACTCAAAAGTATTATTCTCTGCTTTTGCATATTTGGTACCTACATATTTGATCTCTGTTAGCCTGAAGATTAACTGGGAGAAAATGCATATAGCATTAAATTCGCCAAGTTTGTATACAATAAAGTTTAAATGAAAAAAAATCTAAGTCTACCGCATAAACCTTCCTACCAGGCAGCTCATAAAAGGTGAGCAAATGTTGAATGTATCATTCCTGACAAGAGTACTGGTAGTAGAGTGCCCTACAGCAACTTGCCCGTGTAAGTATTCACCGCTCTACGTATCCATGTCGCCATAACCGGAGTCAAACTTCCCGGCCAGAGGTCAGCGCCGCAGCTTTAACATATATGGTGTCTGTGGGCCACGTTTATCTCTTACTATTAGGAATGTTCCCGTGTTGGTCCGGGCTCCTTTACAGAATAGACCATCTGCATTCCTACCAGGCAGCTTGGAAAAGCGAGCATAGGCTTACCGACACTAACATCAAGACATCCTACTAAGTGGTAGAGTTTCGCAGCAACTCCGGGGGGGATTGGTACCAAAATCCTTACATAATACTGCCGTTATAAAGTCAGTGCTTCCAGTTGACGTGTTCCGGTTCGGATGGTAAGGTAACCTTACTTTTGCTCGAGGCCTCTCTCTCTCATCTCGGCCTCAAGTGGGCAACGCACCATTACCACCTTTAGTGTCTTTAGGCGGCACGAATCCGTCTGCTTGTTTGTCTTCATAAAAAAATAAGGAGAGCCGTGTGTATGTTCATTGGCCTCCCGTAATGAAATAAAATCTTCTGGATTTCGCTAAAGCGCTTGTTTAAATTAACTAATATATATTTACTCACAATAAATTGTTGTCTTCAAATATGCTCCTCCACTGAACATTAGGTAAACCCCCCATGCAGCCAATATGTGCATAATTAAAAACCCAATAGCATTTTTCCAAACAATCTCATGTTTGTATGTATAGTCTGTGCCTATCCGCTTGGTTAATACGTCATTATTTTCAATATTTTCTTTTATTATTTCTTTACTTTTGATACTTTGAATATTCTCTTTTTTTTCAACTTCATTTGGAGCCATCTTGCTATTTTTGAACACTGAACACTCACAACTAATATCTTTATAGGCTTATAGAGTATTTATGAAATTGTTTTCAAGTACTACCATTGTTATGATTAATTGATTGTGCAATTTAAACTTGACATCTAAAGTTAATGTTAACTATTGTCTTTTATCAGAGGTTCTCAAACTTTAATTGTGGTAGAATATGTGGGAATGCTTAAATATCTTTGTAACAACTTCCGCAAATAAATAAATTTCATTCATTTCGTTTTAGAAAGGTACAGTTTTATTATGAAAATAGTCTATCCATCTGTCCCTTTGCCGAGCAGCTCGTAAGTGGCGAGTATAAGCTAGATGGGTAATCACCTAAAATACCACTGGTGATAATCTAGTATCTTAGCCGTGTAGGAATCGACAACCCCACTAAATCCTGCCTCTATAATGACAGTGACATGTTCCAGGATGAAGAATAATGGGGTAGCCGGTATATGCAGCTGTCATTTTTCTGTAATTCTTCTGCGAAGAAATTATTATCTACAAAAGCTATTTTTATTCATTTTATATCGTAGAATAATCATTGTATAAGTAGATGTATTTAGGTTATTTAAACTACAAAGGGACGTTACTGTACACTTTGAGAAGGTTTGTCACACAAATATATTGAAACCAGTTTCCTTGAATTGATCAATACTTATAAATATAACTTGATTGTCGAAATAAAATTCAAAAATACTAAAATTTGAAATGCTAATCTGTTTGCTCTGTGTAGTAATGGGTTTTGCAACATAGTATTAAAATTTACAAAAATGTTACTTTGCACAACTGCAGCTCCAACGCATATCGAATCGACTCCAAAAGGTGTAACAGACATATAAAATAACTTGTCAAATAAAAGTTTATATCTATAAACAAAAACAGTTGGATACACCTATAAATGGTTGTTCCCGTCGAATGGCACCTAAGAAATAGCTGCACATGCAAGAATTTGGCCCTGTCTCCAAAACTATCTAAATTTCACATAATTACCTACTTTAGCAAGCTAAACTTAAAATATTACATTTTAGTCAAATTTCCACTACTGTTGACCAAATTATTCATCAGAGATAATTATTATCAGAGAGTATCGGGTGCCAAATCCCACGATTCTGGCAGACCTGTCTGGCTTCCTCCACATTCATTACCCTTTTCATACAAACACGACGGTTTCGGAGACTTTTAACACCACCAATACTGGAGTGTTTTTTACAAAATTATTTTAAGTTTTGAACCGACTTGGAAAAAGGAGGAGCTTATATATTCTACTTATTATTTTTAGCGAAATGTCAATCGATTTCTCTGTTATTTCTGTACCGATATTGAAAACTATTGTTGAAGTAAAACTTCTTTAGAATCGTTGTGATTTCAAACGGGTGCAACGGAAAAACGACAGGTAAGAGACACAAATATATATTCATCTCATTCTTTTGCATGTAAAAGACACAAATATATATTCATCTCATTCTTTTGTCGATTTACTGAAGTTTCACTTCTATCGTGTGTGAATCGCACACACACGTTTTTTTTTATTTCAAAAAACATACTTTCGAGGTGGTCCTGTTGTAACTAAGTCTACATCGGGCGAAGGAATACCGATGGGATTGAAAGCAAATACTTAATTTTGGGTTTGTTGCTGATTTACTAATTGACATCGAAGTCATTGGTTTGGAGTTTTATTATTATCTAATTCTATATCATGCATCATCACAGGAATGGATTCTTGGCTACTTAAACTAAGTTTAATCGTCACTATTTTTTAAATATATAAATCGCCTCTGTGGTCTAGCGGTCCAGGTGTTGGACTTGACTTCATGAGGTCTCGGGTTCGAATCCTGGGTCGAGCAACAAAAAGAATGTGGTTTTTCCAATTTTCAAATAAAAAAGTGTTCGGTGCTGGATATGTGTCAAGTTGGCGATAGGCTTGCCACCTATCACATTGTGTGGACTTAGTGTCTTCGGTTAGACGTGGGTTCCCTAGTTGTGCCTCTGCCAACTTCTTCGTGGATATGGGCGTGAAGATACCTACCTGTTTTTGAATACGATGGTTACTTTTTTTCCCCGGATAAGATAATCCCATAAACATTGTTTTATGCGATAGGTTAACGAACAAGCATACAGATCTCCTGATTGTAAGAGATAATCGTGGCCTATAGGGCCATGTAAGTCTACCGACTACCCTACCCTAACATTCGTAGGAAGCCTCTTATTCTACACTCGCTGTGAACACGACTTCGTGGCTGTTTAGTTGACGCTTACTGAATTTAAATTAGTATATCGACAAACATCGTAACAGACAGACTAACTTTCGCATTCACGATATTACTATGAGTGGAATTTATTACAAAATTCGATCTAAATTTAAGATGACATGTATATTAAAGTGCTTTTCGCTGTATTATTGATTTCAAGCATTTTGTTCACTCTATACTGCACTTTGTTACGTCTGCAGTTTTCAAACTACAAAACTTATGACTTCGAAAAAAATACAAGATTTCCTGTAATGTATTTTTAACAAACAAAAAATTCATTAATTAATTCGTACTACGTGCTAACGAATTATAACCCAATTTACATTTTGAGTTGTGCCCCTCTCCCACGTGAATTATTTAGTAAACGGGATAAAAAGTAGCCTTCCTTATACATGTACACTTTCTCAAAACGTAAAATACCTATCATTGTTTCCACGTGTTGGTCCGTTCTTCTTTGCAGAATAGACCATCTGCTTTACTGTGCCAGGCAGCTCGTAAAAAACGAGCATAGACTTATCGTCACCAACACCGTGACATCTGTAGAGTAGGTAGAGTTTCGCAGCGACTCGTCTGGATTGGTACCATCGCCTTACCTATTCCTGCCGCCATAACGGCAATGTTGCCGTTGACGTGTTCCGGGTCGGAGGGTAAGGTAGCCAGTAAACTTACTTTTGCTTTGGACCTCAGATCCTGGCCTCAGTTTGGCAACGCACTATTACCACTTTTGGTGTCTCTTGTCGGCGTGAATTTCTTACCATTAAGATCTGCTTGTTTTCCTATGATATTTATAAAAAAAGACGGGTTGCACGCCGGGAGTGCCGGAAATAAAACTTATGAGATAAAACATGATGAAATATTTAATTTTTCCAACTTATACATAATTCAATTCAATATAATATATGTGTATATCAATTTTCCTTCTACTGTTATTTCTTTTGTTAAACTTACAACTTTTATGATAACAGCTAAACTTCTTCACAATGTTTTACTGTAATTTCTATTAAATAATGCCACTATTTGGGTATGTTTGACTATAATATACGCTCCGCCGTATTAGATTTGGAATGACGTCATGTATTTTATCGGGTGTTGTCATCCAAACTAAAAGTTTGTACAAAATTTCAGCACAATCGATTGAAGAAATCTGCTTCAAAATTGAGTTTAAAAATTTCACTCGAACTAATATACATACATTGCAAGTTAATTAAAAGCTTTTAAAAACATTTTTCATATTTTGGAATAGTTAGGGAATAATTTTGCACGAATTGTTTTAATTATCAGTTTGCGCTTTTAAATGATAGTACTTTATTGATACAATATCCATTTATTGCGCTATCGTACACAAACATGACAACACGAAAATTCGCGCAAGCGCCCTGAGCCGTCTTAAGAATTTTCGATCTGACGATCTGAGTCGGCGAATTTAGATTTTTTTTATTCATTCACAAAAAAGTGCGCAACGCTTCTAAAGAAGTTTTCACTTAAAACGTCAAATTTAGCAGATTCGGTTATCGATTTCGGATGGATTCGGTGTGAATCGCAGTCGGAATACAGACTAATAGACAAAAACTCGAAAAATGTGTTCTGCTGCGTCTTTTCAGCCTCTTATTCTTTTAATTTTCTTCAATATACAGTATAGTTTGTTAAAACTATAGTTAACCACCCAGTAGTCCTTAGACTAGTAAGTAGTTTTCGTTTCACATAATATTTTAAGTTACTGATTCTAAGTATAAGAACAACTTTTACTTAGTGTAAAAGTTATGTCCCTAAGTATAAAATATGTAAAATAAGCCTGTATTTTGCTAATTCTGCGTTAGCAGTAAAACTGTTATGGCGAGAAATTCTCTAAAGGACACAGAATGTGACAAGTCTAACTAACGTTCTCATCGCCCACCTCCGCGACTAGAGCACGAATAAAGGAAGAACTCGGGAAACAGTATAAATTGTCACGTCCTTCGCATATGACAACCCTACCTAAAGTTCCCACGTTCCCAACTCCCACCTCCGCGACCAGATCACGAATAGAGTCCGAACTCGGGAAATAGAACCACTTTTAGTTAGTTACGCTTGTCATATTCTGTGTCTTTTGGAGGACTTCTCGCCACAACTATTAGCGAATTAGCAAAATAAAGGCTTATTTTATATCTTTTACAAAGGATTTCTAAAAAAGTAATGTCTGATTTAATAAAATATCCCTAAGCATAAGTCACATCTGTCAACTAAAAGTCAAGTAAAAGTCTGTCACTAAACCAATTCATACAGCTTTAATCCTTTTCAGCCTTTTCTATGTTAGAGGTCAACGAACTAGCACCGTAGTGGCTGTACCGGGATGGAAGGCCTATCTTGCAAGTCTACCGGCAGCCCTAGCCTCCAGGTTAGCACATGACAGTCATTACGGCGACAGAAATATATAAAGCGGTTAATATTAGGTCGCCTGTGTGGTTTAGCGGTACAGCGTCGGACTTGACTTCTTGAGGTCCCGGGTTCGATCCCCGGGTCGGGCAAACAAAAAATAAGAAAATATGTATTTTTCCATTTTCTAATAAATTTGTTTGGTTGGATATGTTTTGGGTTTGGATATATGCCCGGTTGGCGATAAGTTTGCTACCAATCACATTGTGGGACTTACTGTCTTCGGCTAGTCGTGGGTTGTGCCTCTGCCCAAAAAACAACACAACACTAAAACATTCAGTAAATTCCTAGGTACCCGAACCAATGGCCCTGTTTGTAATAAGCTGTATTTTAACCTGTACTCGCATCTTTGATGGTATTTTCTATTCAGCGGACCAGAACCAAATCGAGCAAAAGCCTTCTCAATGTGTCTGTGGTATCGAGGAGCTCGATCGCCACGATGTTCACATGATGGTAAGGTCTATATTGGTGAACTTCGGCACTTATTTTATTACATCACTGTCGAACTCCATTTTAAAATCGCGATTATCATTTCATTCGCACGAGGACGCATTACTTTATCCTAGACTGTAGTAGTGCTTCTGTTCAGGTCAAGTCATTTTTAAACAAAAACACAATATTGGAGTTTACTCCTTAAGAAATGATTTGAGTTATAAGGCCCGATACGGAAATTTTATGAGGAGTAAAATCAAGTGTTACACGAAAAGTTGAGGCGTTACGTAGAAAGAGACAAACATATGTAAGTCGTAACGCTTCAGTCCTTCGGTATTTTTTCTCCTTCAGGACTGACGATCTCGCCCGAACAAAAGTCGAGTCGCCCCGAGTGGGTCGTTCTTCGGCTCCGCCACAGTCGAGTTACGTATGACATTGACATTAGTCGAATAATTCAAAACGCAGTCGACTTGTTATTTATATTATTTTGTAACATACTTTATGTAATACGCTTTATTGAAGTAATATAAATTATCCGAATAATTACAGAGTTTGTTTCTCTTATCATTTTAGCAGATGCGTTCATTTACCACTTTTTTTCTATTCCATATATATCATAATTACCGTTCGTAAGGAGTAAACTCCAATCGTGCGTCGTAGCCACAGGTCGTAGCTGACACACACACTTTTTTTAGGGTTCTGTACCTCGAAAGAAAGAACATGGAACCTTGATAAAATCATTTTGTTGTACATTCGGCTGTCTCTCAAGACCTTTTTTCTCAGAAACGGGGAGGCATATAGCTGAAATTTATATCTAAGGCTTACTGTCTCTTGGAGTTGTGAAAAAAATGAAGCCAACGCATTCAAAATATACAGCAGTTTATGTCGCAAAATTTTGAAATTTGTGTAGGAATATTCCAGTCCATAGGGTAGAGTAGCCGGAAGACTTGCTTAATAAGAGTTACAACATATGAAAGCGACGCACCTGTAACATCGATAGTGACTATCCTTTTTAATGGTAGATGTTCTAAACAAAATTACTTTGGAAATCAAACTAGTATAAGACAAAGAAACAAAACGAAAAGCGTAAAATAAGCAAATGACAAATAAAAGAACCTTTTCACATTTTTATTTATTTATTTAAAATTCATGCACTATAGTGTACAAAGGTGGACTTAATGCTACATGGCATTCTCTACCAGTCAACCTAACTTTATTTGAAAATTAATAATTAAAAGAATAATTATTTAACGCACGTTAGTATAAGAAACTGATAGAAAAGGTCCGTAAGTCCGAACCACTGGTGAAATCTGCTTAGGCCTGACAATAATCTCCATTTCCCTTGGTCATTGCATCTCGCTTAAACGGATGGACCAATTATTTTATTAATTATTTTTTTATTGCGTTAGACGTTGGCTATGTGTGAAGGTTATACTAGCTGACCCGGCACGCGGTGTTCTGCTATTTTTTAATATGATTTTAGTGATAAAATTGGATCACCCTTATCATTTAGGGGTATGAAAAATAGATAGTAGCCGATTCTCAGAATATGCGTATAAAATTTGGTGAAAATCGGAAAAGCCGATTCGGACGAGTGCGGTACCTAACTAACATTGTGACACGAGATTTTTTTAGAATTTAATATATAAGATTTACCTAGTAGTAAATAATACTAAATTAATATGGGACCACCTTGGAATTATAACTAACTTTCCAAAAAAAAAAAAAAATTTCAAAATCGGTTCGTTATTGCCAAGTAATCGCGTAACAATATACCTACAGTCGAATCGATACCACCTTTTTTCAGAGTCGGTTAAAATGTAAGTGCATAAAAGGAACTCTCCGAACTGAAACATGGAAGTTTCATTATGGTGGCAGGAATAGGTAAGGCGAAGGTCTCTCACCCGGGAAGTTGCCGTACAGCACTATATTACTAGTGGTCTTGTTAGTGAATGATAATGACATATTTAACCCTTAGTAGCCTCTTACGAGCTGGGTGGTGGACAAGTAGTTAGTCTACATATAAATCCGGGACCAACACCAACACCTCCGCTTTTAATATGGGAAAGGTCTTAAGGCCTATCGAGCCGATTTCAACTTTTAAACTTATCAACGCATTTTCCTTACAGAATTCAAAACGTTTCATAACTATTTAAAATCTAGTAAAATTATTACAAAAATTAAAGATAAGAAACATCCCAGCCCGAATAGATACCAAAAACTGCACCCTAATGCCAATGCATGTTTGCACACACAAACAAAAGAATAAATTGACTAAAAATGGATATTATGGGAACAGTCTGGAACAGAAGAAAATTGGGTTTTTACAATGCTCGGGATAGGATATGTGCCCGGTTAGCGATAGGCTTGCCACCTATCACACTGTGGGACTTAATATTTTCGGCTAGTCGTGGGTACCCTGGTTGTGCCTCTGTGGTAACCACGCGCAAGTCTGGTACTAGCCCTATCGGTGTGCTTGTCGTACTCGTAACCCATGGGAGGTGTCTGGTGAACATGTCTATCGGCCGATCATGGACCGAGGGTCTTGCCTTAACCGGCCGTACCGCAAGGAAGAAAACCTCTATAAAAAATTTACCCGGATCCCAAGCGGCGACGCACCGTAAGGGGATTTGTTGGCTGACGGGTACTTATCAGTCGTTAGTGAGGAACCCGTCCGGTCATGGCTGAGTGTCCGGGGCGCGTAATAATCGGCTTTTGCGGATTCGGACAAGCCGTAACATGTTCAATACTCGTGGGAACAATATGGCAAGCTTAAATTCAAAAAACAAAAATGATGATGTAAGGGAGACGGACATTGGAGGGTATGATTCAGATGTTAGTTTCAGGCGACTGTGGAATCCTTGACCGCCGAAGGGCGAATAACAAGGTCACGAGCTGCGAAAAGGCGACGCCGTAAAAGTAAGTCTATATCATCTTCAGACAACGACGTCGAGAGTAGGGAAGTTTTGGCTTCTAAAGATGATGTTGTGTTCCTAGGCAACAATTCCTGGAAGTGCAAAAGCCAGAACAGGAACTAGAGGAGATGGCTTGCATTGCTAGGGAAAACCGAGTGGCTATTGGTCTAGCTACTTCAAATTTTGGAGACGATAGAACATCTGCTGCTCTAAGCAGGCAAGTCGTGGAAGTTATCATGTCAGTCGCAGCAAAATCTAAAAACCTCAAAGGCACGTTCCAACGTGTTTCAAAGGAGTCTGCGGCATCGATTAACGGTGCACTAGAAATTATTACGAGCAGGTCAACTTCAGATGTAGTAGCTAAGGTGCAGCAGGAAAATACTTGCTTGCATCGTGAGTAGAAAAGCTTCGGAAAGAATTATCAGAATTGCGAGAAGAATTAGCTCAATCAAAGCAAAAAACAGTATTAACTCTTGATAATACATTAAAGCTGTTACAAAAGGATGGTGAAACAGTTGGAGTAAAGCCCGAAGAATTCCAAACATTAATAGAAGAAATTACCCGTTCTATCATGTCGCAAGCTGGTACAATGTTAAACGCACGTCCCCAGGTGTTAGAAGAAAGGCAAAATCAGTTCGGCCACCAATAATGGCTGATAGAAGAAACGCATCCGTATCTACACCAGTGCCGGATAATGTATCTCAAACTGGGCAGATAGCCCAAGGTGGGAATACACATAATGCTAACAAAGCTAAGGGAACTAAAATACAAAGAAAGACAGGTGCTGATAAGAATCATGTCAACCAGACAGGCCCTGTCACAGAAGAAATGTGCTTAAATAATGAGGGATAGTCAACTGTGGTTCAACAAAATGGTAAAAGGAAAGTCATCCCTGAAAACACCACCGTCGATGTGAACCTTAATAAGACTCAGTCTGTGCGTCCTAAAGTACGAGCACCTAAATCAGCAGGAGTAGTAAATCAGCACCTTGCAATCTGGTGCTGAAGAAAAAGAGGTAACATACGCAGGCCCGAGAAAATATTTACATCTCTGGCATTGGCACCATAGGCCTACCGTTCCGAAAAGCCGCTACTGGCGCCCGCATATTAGAAGTGCCTGGCGCAGAAAGCGGAGAAAAGGCCGACATTATGGCCTAAAAATTAAAAGAACTTTTGCCAGAAGAGATTGCTAAAGTAACCAGGCCAAACAAATGCGCTGAGTTGCGAATAATTGGCCTAGATGATTCCATCCAAAAGGAGGACGTGATAGCCACGGTTTCAAAAGAAGGAGGATGCCCTGCAGAAGCTATAAAAGTAGGCGAAATCCATCGATCTCCAAAAGGAACGGGTACAATTTGGATACGCTGTCCAATAACCACTGCAAAAAAGTTGGAGAAGGAAGGTCGGATTCTGGTCGGTTGGGTTTCAGCGCAGATAAAACTGTTACCATTAAGGCCTCTGCACTGTTACTAATACATCCAAACAGGCCACGTGCGAGCAATGTGTGATGCCGAAGTTGACCGTAGTGGTGAATATTATCGCTGCGGTCAAGTTGGCTACAACGCAGGAACATGCTCAGCTGCACCAAAGTGTTCGTTTTGTGCAGAAGCTAAAAAGCCTCATGACCGTGTTCTGAGGAGCAAAAAGTGTTTCCCTCCAAAGAAGAAGAAAGGGGAGAAAGTCGTCAACATGCCTGCACCTGCAGGAGATAGCTGGAGATGGAGATGGTAATAGAATAATATGGCTAGTTACCATCGCCTGCTACAAGCTAATATCAACCACTGTGCTGCTGCACAGGATCTGCTGTTACAGAGTATGACAGAGTGGTTGATTGATCTTGCAGTGGTCAGCGAGCCGTATTTTGTTCCTGCCAGCGATAACTGGATAAGTGATGCTGATATATTAAAAGGGTCGAACGTCCCACCGATAACTATCATAAGTAGAGGTCAGGGATTTGCAGCTGCTGATTGGAGAGAAATAATAGTTATTGGGGTTTATTTTCCTCCACATAGGATCCTCGCAAAATGCGAGTCATTTTTAACAAGGTTAGAAACTAATAAGGCAAAGCTCCACCCGTCCAGTATTTGTTATCGGGGATCTCAATGCCAAATCTTCGCTATGGGGTTCACCGATAACTGATGCAAAAGGTGAAGCTTTAGAGGATTGGTGACAGCTACCGGCCTATTAATCCTTAACCAAGGACAAGTCAATACATGTGCAAGACACAATGGAGATTCTATAGTTGATGTTGCTTTCGCTACTCCCAGCGTTGCGTGACTTGCTACAGGTTGGAGCGTAATGGAGAATGTAGAGACACTTTCGGATCATTTACATATTCGTTTTGATGTTTCTAGTTCTCAAGGGAGAGTCCCTCATCGTAGTCGAGGTAGAACCTCAACTACCACAAAATGGGCATTGAAAAGCCTGGACAAGGAGGCGTTGCTAGAAGCCTCAATAGTGAAGTCTTGGATTGCTACTCCAGCTGGGCCATTAAACATTGCAGAGGAAGTAAGTTGGTTCCAAGACAACATGACCCAGATTTGTGATGTTGCTATGTCCTGAATTAAGTCGTCATCTCCTAAACGTAAAGTATACTGGTGGTCAGCAGACATAGCAGCTCAGCGTGTCAACTGCGTAAGCTTAAGGCGACAGTACACACGATATCGTCGACGGAGATTTCGCGTTAAAGAAGTAGAAACACAGCTTTACAGGGAATATACGCAACATAAGAAGGCCCTGCAGCTGTCGATTAAAACCGCCAAGGCACGTTTACGTGAAGAGTTACTGTCATCTCTGAACAGGGATCCATGGGGGCGACCCTATAAAATGGTACGCAACAAAATCCGTCCTTGGGCATCCCCGATCAAAGAGAGTCTATCACCGGACCTCTTAGAGCAAGTAATAAATACTCTTTTTCCTTTAGAATGGATTGGGAATCACCGGTAATGGCAATCCGAGATACAGAGCCCGAAGAGGAGAATGTTCCTTCGGTAACGCAGGCAAAACTCGAGGGTGCTCTTTTGAAACCTATAGACCAATTGTGCTGCTAAACGATGCGGATAAATTGTTTGAGCTGTTAAAGCTGATTCTAAGGAGGTAACTCGGCAGGGTGGGGTGATGTTAGCAGTATCCTTGGACATAGCCAACGCTTTTAACACCCTGCAGTGGTCGTGTTCTTTTGAGGCACTACCAGGCTGTGCCTACGTATCTCAAAAGAATAATTAAGATCTATCTCTCGGAGAGATCCATTACCTATAATGGAAGAGGTGCAGACTCCTTCCAAAGAGAAATATTATGCGGTGTTCCACAGGGGTCGGTCCTGGGGCCACTCCTGTGGAACATCGGCTATGATTGGGTGTTAAGAAGCAGTCTTCCTATAGGCTATAAAATTATATGTTATGCAGACTATACCCTGGTTACTGCCGCAGGGAATAGCTCCGACAGCGTAGCGTGCCTTATTACTGACGCAGTGACGCAAGTAATCCACAAAATCAGATTGCTTGGACTTAACGTAGCAACGGATAAATCAGAAGCTATTTGTTTCCATGGCACAAGAAAAGTTCCACCACAAGGATCGTCAATCACTATAAGTAGAGTAAGAGTGGAGGTACAGTCTCACATGAAGTACTTAGGAGTTATCCTGGACAGCCGTTGGAGTTTTCGAGAACATTTTAAGCGTTTAGTGCCAAGGTTAATAGGGACAGCAGGAGCCTTAAAGCGACTGCTTCCAAATCATGGAGGACCAAACGCCACTTGTCGTCACCTCTATCTAGGAGTGGTTAGATCCATGGCCCTATATGGTGCACCTGTGTGGTCTAGTGCTTTAGTAGCAAATACTATCCGACTTCTTAGGCGACCACTAAAGGTCATGTCGATTGCTGTGATACGGGGTTACCGCACAATTTCATACGAAGCAGCAACGCTTATAGCTGGGTCTCCCCCATGGAATTTGGAGGCAGAATGTCTCGCATCTCTTTACCAAACTCGAAGGAGGATCAATGAATGTGACCAACTGAGAGGCTCCACGCCCGGCAGTACCTACAGGAGAAGTGGATTCAGAGGCTTGAGGCCCTTGGGGCAGGACACATGACAATTGAGGCTATTCGTCCAGTCTTTCTAGAGTGGATCAATAGGCATCATGGACCGTTGACATTTCGGCTAGTCCAGGTTCTCACCGGGCATGGCTGTTTTGGGAGATATCTTTGTCGAATAGCACGGAAAGAGCAAACATATGAATGCCACCATTGTGACTATGAAGAAGATACATCTTACACAGCATGGGCTGAGCAGCGTGAAGAACTGATAGCAGTCGTGGGAAATGACCTTTCACTACCAGCTATAGTTATTGCTACGGTCCAAAGTGAGAGGTCATGGAATGCAGTTTTAGCTTATTGCGAAACAGTGATGGCCGAAAAGGAGAATGCGGAAAGACTGAGGGAATACTCCACCACCTCAGAAATCCGCAGGCGTAGAACCGGGCGTCGGAGGAGAATACCTCACGCCCTCCTCCGACACCCATAAGAAGGTGAAGGTAAACATCAAAGGCCTCGTGATGACGTGTGAGATTTGAACACGCACCACATTAGTGGAGCATGTAATAACGAAAAAAAAAAGTCGTACGCATATAAGCGATACTGGGGTCAAATGATCAAATGCCGTTCAAAGCGTTCCCACAGCCCTGACATAGGCAAAGAGAAGGTTAAAAAAAAAAGATCGTGCAAGTGGGACTATATCGTAAGATAAGTTTTCTAAAAATTTTCGGAAGCATGTAATCTCCTATTTTCTGGTATATGAATTAAATGTCAGCATAGTGTATCCTCTCCAAACAGTAACACAACAATAGTAGTAATAGGAAAAGCCGTCGCTGTATTTTTTTTGTTAAGAGAATAGAACGAACTTTTTTACGTGTTAAGATATCAAAAAAGCACACGGTTCTTCTGAAGGTAAGAGGTAGCCGTGGCCTATGGACACTTTAGAAGCTGTTGGTTTTTCACTGTCCTGTGGACGAGGTTTTAGGCCAATTTTGCAAGTTTTCTGACTCTCTCGATCGTACGTATCGTCCGCGGACGCTTTTGGCTGAAATAAACATCACACGGGATAGATATCCTTCCGACGCTCGAACGCTCAACGTTACGTCAGCGACTTTCGTCCAGTAGTTGGCAAGGCTTACTGTACTTTCATTAACAACGTACCCTGTAAATCGCGGCTGTCAGCCGATAATATGTTTCCAGCTTTACTCTTAACAAATATGAGCTATATAATCAAATTTCAATGAAACAGTTAATGTTTTTATGGATGTCAACTTATAAATAAATTATCAAAGATGTTGAACGGTTGCATAACTATTCATTTATTCTTAACTGTACACAGATATCATAATAAATTCAAATACGTTTTATATTTACACAAGGCAAGCTTATTTCAATAAGAGATTTCTAATAAAAATGTAGATTACACTCCGCATTCGTGCTTTGATCTAAATTAGGCTGTTGCAGATCTTGAAATAAATTTGGTGTTAAGAACATCGTTTTCGTGAAACAGCGGCAGTCCTTCACTCGTGAGTGTTATGTCTGTTGCTTCATATTTAACAGTGTAAGATGGGTTTAACGGATGCACGGGACCAACAGCAGTTACTGCAAGTTTGTCCTTTTCGTTGCCGAGGGCATAGTGAGTTCCATCTCCTGTTTTAAGAATCCTTCTTGTGACCTGCAATCGTATTTATAATATGCGTAAGTTCAAAGTGGCCCGGAAGTGAAGTTCATGCTTTCTTTTGCCGGAGCTTGGCGGAAATCAAATATTTTTTTTTCTAAATCTGTACTTGTAATCTACAATACTCTTTGTCATACCATTTTTTGTACTTTTATTTTATTATCGTTTGTTTTAAAGTTGTCCCCAAAAATTAAGTATTTTAAAAACGTACTGACATTAAAATATATTCAAAACTGGCGTGTTTGTATGCAAAGAGTTATATATGCAGGTTTGTAAGAATCGTGAGATTTTGCACTGATACTTTCTGCTTACCTCTTAATGAACCATCGTTCCCTTGTATAAAACGCAGATACTACACTAGTTATATGGCCATCAGTTACATAAAAGGTGTATAGACAAATTGTTGAAAGGAGGATGAAAAGGATGTCTGATTGAAGTGAATGTTGTGGGAAGTTTCAGATCTGGAATGGGATGTATGGATCAGGATTTTCCGCTCCGCAACATAGTAGGGAATCATCTAGGAAGAAGGAAAGAAAAAATCCTGGATAAGGTTGTATGTAAGGAAGTTTGACATATTTTGCCAGATGTTAGGTTAGATGGATATCTGCTACGTGCTGTGCAGTCTATATATTTAGATTGTAAACCAAGAAGGCAAATACCTTCAAAGGTTAAGATCAATTAACGTGGGAAGGTGTATGGGGGAACTGTCTGCATTATGCAGATTATGCTATAACTTTTGGGCTCTACACCATCTGAACTGCAAACACTAGTCACAGTTACGAAAGATATGATTGTGAAGAAATCCAAAGTAATGGTAGTTGAAAGATAGCCAGAATGGATGTGAAAGTTCACGTTAAGGATGTAGTGCTGGAGCAAGTAAGTAAAATTGTATATCTTGGTTGTGATTTTAGCACGAATGGAAGGAATTTTAGAGTGTTTAGCACAAAGGAAGGTACAGTGTGGATGTAGAAAGAAGAATGTTTGCTGGGAATAATGTGAATGGAGCACTTGGTAAGATATTTCCAAGCGAGGTTTTGAGACAAGACGCTAGACTTGCAATATTTCTGTGTTTCCCAACGTTGTTGTATGGAAACGAGAGATGTTTATGTCAGGAAAAGCATCAGAGTAGGACAAATGCGGTCGAAAGAACGCGTTACGAAAAATCTGTAGTTTAACTGCGTGCAATTGATGCGAGGGATCAACGCATTCGTAACAGTGAGATTCGAGAACGAGGGGGATTGAAAGTGGTTTGTTCTTGTGGAAAGAATGACAGATGAAAGGTAGTCAAAGCAGATACACAACGCAAATGTGGACGGATGTAGGTACCCGGGAGACCTAGATTGTTCGGGTACTATTTGAGGTTGGTATCAAAAGTCTCCGAAATCGGCGTGTTTGTATGAAAAGGGTAATTAATGTGGAGTAAGAAAAGAAGCGCTGCAAGGTTCATGAGATCAGGTGCTCTATAATCTCTAAAAACCTCGTAAGGGCCGTGGCGTGAAGATATGTATGATACAATTATACGACGAACATAAAGATAAACTTTTACCATTTGATGTGAGGCATACTTCAAGTCATAAGCCAAACCAATCTTCTCGCAAAATCTAATGACTTTAGCGGAGTAATTGAAATGTGTTCCAAGTTCAGCAGCTTTGTAGTCCCATGGAAATGTGTGATGGTAGTTATGCCATCCTTCGCCAAGGGTAAGCAAAGACACGAACCATGACTCTACTGGCGCCATTTTTCTGTGAAATAAATAAACTGCATTAGGAATCCTTCCAGTCAAGCAGCTTGTAAGAAGCGAGCGAAGGTTAAATAGGTCATTAGAAACAGGTTCACTGATGATAGAGTGTCCTGCTGCAATTCGTCCGGGTAGAGGTTCGGAATCCATCGTCTCACCTTTTTCTGCTGCAATAATGACAGTGTCATTTTTCTGTCCGGAGGGTAGCCGGTAGATTATCACAATTAGTGTAAAACGCTGGCGACAGTACATTAACAAATTTACAAAATCTATGAAGAATTTATTTCTTGCCTCGTTTTAGAGTCTTTTGAAAAATATTCAGGAACAACCCAACTATGATATAAAATGTACTTACTTGTCATAGGGTCTTGTACCATACATATGAGCAGCGCTATTAACTAACCAAGTCCCATTAAGGATCAACATATAACGAGTGAAGTAGCCAAATAGAATCGCACTCTTCAGTGATTCGTTCCAGAAGTAACAGGGCACAAACGTTGGTATAAGTATCGCAAACAAGAAATATAAATAGTAGTAATATCTGAAAAGTTAAAACAATAGTAAAAATCCAATAAGTTAGTATTTTTCCCCTTTTGGTCTGGATCCGCTATGTGGATTTGATCATCTGCTACTCTGGTAGCTCGTAAGGGGTAAGCTTAGGTAAACTGTGAAAAACTTGCCCAGCTTCACTGCGTTAGTCTGCTACCATAGTGACAATCTCATGATTCAGTCCAGAAAATAGGGTAGTAAAGGACACGGCCGCACCAGTTCCATCTAGGAAGCTTACAGTATTTCCCTCAGGAGAATTAAAGAACTTACACAATAGGTGTAACACTCCACACAAAGGACAGTGACTCACCTCTGACATTTATGGTGTTTTTGGGCCACGGTTGTCTTTTACCATCAGAAGTCTCGTGTGCTTTTTCCGTTGACTTATCACATAAAAAAACAAACTGCCACTTATGAAAGGATTTCCAAACCATTCAGAAACTAATTCAAATATACATAGAAAATTTCAACCAAATCGGTCTAGCCGTTAAGAAGAAGTTAGGCGACAAACATACGTTTGTACATAAGAGTTTAAACATATTATGATGTAGATAGTTACTTTTTTTGAAACATAACCATCCAATCAGCTGCCAAGTCGCTCATGTCAATTCTGCGTCCTAGCTCTATGACGTATGGGTTCTTCTTACACATCGCCCAACCGACGTGACAGAAGAAGAATCCTCGCTTAGAATTGTGTGGGTCTCCATCGGTGTCCGCATAGCGGTGATGAAGGCGATGATCTCGACTCCAAGTAAATAGGGTATTCTAAAACATAGAAAATCTAAATATACATGTATATCGTCTTTTTAGTCTAGCGGTTCGGTGTCGGACTTGACTACTTGAGGTCCCGGGTTCGATTCAGAGTCGTGCAACAAGAAAAATAGAAAATGTGTAAATTCAATTTTCTAATAAAATAACGTTGCTAAAAATAACTGCGTGGTTAACGGTTACACTGAAACATTTATATATAAAAACTATTCTGTTTGTTAATCTGAATTACTTTGTGTGTGCCAAATTTAATGAAAATCGGTTTAGCAGTTTTTGCATGAAGGAGTAACAAACAAACATACAAAGTTTCGCATTTATAATATAAGTACAATTATAAATAAATAAAGTTGTCTCAGCAAATTTCATTATCAGCAACTTACAACTTTTTATAGAAAGAATTTAAATTCTAATCCAATTTTCATCAAAACATTTCCATTTTTAACAAAATTCGAAAAAGGTAATAATATATCCGACTCCTATATTTATTTAAGTAAATTTGTAAATCGATTTCTCAGTCACTTCTGAACCGATTTTAGAGAACAATCTTATATTTGAAATGGCCTGTGGTAGGCACCTAATCTGTGTCTGATAATGGAATCCCAGAGAAATCGAGGAAATACTTAATTTTTGTGTACCGAGATGACTTATTAAATTAAAGTCATTTTTCACCTCTGTGGTCTAGCGGTCCGGGTGTTGGACTTGACTGCATGAGGTCCATAGTTCGAATCCCGGGTCGGGCAACATAAAAAAAATGGTTTTTCCAATTTTCTAATAAAAAGACATTGCTCGGGATTGAGTATGTGCCCGTTTGGCGATAGGCATGGCACCTATCACATTGTGGGACTTAGTGTCTTCGGCTAGTCGTAGGTGCCCTGGTTGTGCCTCTGCCTACCACTTCGGGGATATGGGTGTGAAGATACTTTTCTGTTTTAAATGACTAACTAAATAGGTAACTATCTTTATGCCCGTATCCCCAAAGAAGTAGTAGTTACAATCAGAGCAACCATGATTAGGTGAAGGTACTATTTAGTCCCATAATGTGAGAGGGAAAATAAGATAGTGAATATTTGACCCAAACAGGGCTTTAATTTGGAGAAAAATGTTACCTCGCCAGCCATCGTTTGCAGTATTATCAGCAACGCTTTGAGTGCTGGTTTCGCTTTATATGACCTGTGGGTATATAATCTATGTGCTCCAACGGTGACCCCCAAATTGCTGATGTGAATAAGGAAAAAGGCTGAAAATATATTAAATTGAAGTCATTTAAGATATCCGTTACATGATAGGTTTTACTCCGTGTTTTTCACAATCACCAATTGAATGACGGCTAACATGTTTATTTTGGTTTTACTTTTATACTACTTACCTATTTCATTTTTCTTTTTACTGTTATTATTATTATTATTATTATTATTATTTTAATCTTTTAATCTAGTTTTGTGTGTTTAATCTCTGTATCCTATGTTTAAATAGTTTCCTTAGATACAAAGGTTGTCTAATAGAGATTGCTTTGTTTGGCGATAAAGGCATCTTTTACGTACTACTTTAACCTTATGCTGTTGATAACACTTTGTATAAACCTTCTTGTAAGTCTGATTGCGCACAATAAAGAATAAACGCAAATAGTCTATTCTGCAAAAGAGCGCGGACCAACACGGGGCCTATAGATTTTATAGCGTTTGGGCATTTTTTACTCACTAAAAGCAAATGATCTATAGTCTAATAAAATGTATGCTTATCCAAGATCATATTTTAATCTAAGCTTCATACCACTGTTCGTTTTTTTTTATAGAAGAGGAGGCAAACGAGCAAGTGGGTCACCTGATGGAAAGTGATCACCTCCGCCCACGGACATCCGCAACACCAGAAGTATCACAGATGCGTTGCTGACCTTTAAGGAATGAGTACGCTCTTTTCTTGAAGGTTCCTAAGTCACAATTGTTTGGGAATACCGCCCTCGGTAACTGATTCCACAAAGATGTTATACGGGGTAAAAAATGTCTTCGGAATCGCACAGTTGTAGATTGCCACGCATCGAGATAATGGGCATGATACCTTAAGCTCTGACGCGATGTCCGAAAGTGGAAATCAGTGGCTGGAATTAAACCAAACAACTCCTCAGAGCATTCCCCATGATAAGATGCGGTAGAGAATACTGAGCGACCCAACATCTCTACGCAACGCCAAGGAATCAAGCCGATTGGTAATTGCTCGGTCATTGACAATTCGAGTTGCTCTACGTTGAATGCGGTCAAAGGAAAAGAGCTGGTACTGAGGAGCCCCTGCCCAGATTTGAGAACAGTACTCCATATGAGGCCGAATTTGCGCTTTGTATAGTTGTATATAGTTTGTTCAGGCGAGTTTAGGTTATTTCTTTCCTTAATTAGGAGATTCCACTCCTCCGATTTCTGATGAAGTTTTAGGTTATGCTCCTAATTATCAAATACTAAAAGGCCGATTAAAATAGGTGTGATAGTTATCATGGTTGCAAACTAACAGACAGACATACACTTCAGTGGCCTAACTCATTCATTGGTTAGGAAGACAATTACCATCGCTATACCTATTATGTTCCTGTTGACATAATGTCATTAAGTAGCAGTTTTGTTTTTCAGTCTGAAGGTTATTGAAATCAGACGCCAGTCCTTAACCCAGGCCTTATCTTTCCCTGTCGTCAAAATTTCAATGATTAGCACTGGACTTAAAGAGAGAAAATCTTTTCCTTTAATCAATGCACTTTACTAATGCATCGGCGACTCACAGAGACGATCCAGTAAAAGAAACTCAATTGACTTGTCTTTTCCAAAGTTGGCGATGCCTGACTACAACCTTCGATGTCCATGGACGTGTATTTCTTATCATCAAAAAATCCATCTTTTTGTTTGCCTTCCAATCGCCTATATTAAAAAACACAGACCTATAAGATGCCAGTTTAGATTACATGGGTCATCACCAACAAGACTGCCATTTACCTGAGTAGGGATCCACTGCCTTACTCTTATTCCTGATACCAAAATGACAGCCATGCTGCAGTCCAGTTACGTAGTACATATTACTTCATAATTTGTGAGTCCAGTAAAACAAACTAGTCACATTCCACGTCTATATGTCAATAATATTTAGGACATTTTTCTTTCTTTCTTTAAGTTTTGGCATTCACGTTAGTATTAGTTAAGTAGAAATTTGCATCAATTTGAATCAAATTTACCAAAATCGGTACCTATTCAATTACCATTAGTCATAAGTCGTCCATAAGTCATGTAAATGTCTTGGATAATGTGGTGGCCTCATTACTCAAGCTCATACAGTGAGATTTATATAGTGAAATAAATTGAACAAAATTGTACAAAATGCCACCAAAATTGACTAATTTCACTCAATATAAACACGGAATTCAATAATTATGAAAAAACTTCGGCCATATTTTTTCTCGAAGGCACCAAAACTTCCTTTAGGACATTTATAGAGCACAACTGCTTCATCAGAAAAGCGTTCGCTATCCTATCCCAAAAAAAAACTTTTTACGTTTTTGTAGTAAAGAGATAGATACTCACCCCACAATACTGTTTTAAAATTCACTGCTCCAGTGAAAGCTAGATACAATCCCCATACAGCTAAACTATGTATAATAAAAAATCCTATAACATTTTTCCATACGAGTGTATGTTTGTAACTTAAATCAGTTCCTATATATTTGGTTATTGGTTCATCTTCTTGTATATCTTCATTTGCTTTTGTTACTTTGTCATCATTTTTAACAGTTTCGATAGTTTCATTTTTGAAATCATTCGGAGCCATTTTGATGTTTCTGAGCACTAACGAATACTAATAATTTTGCATGCACTACTAGAATATATATTAAAGTGTTATGTGTCTTGGCATTGTTTTTGTAGAACAGTTTGTGTAATTTAAACTTGACTTTTGAGCTACGTGTTGAAGATTGCTGTAATCTATTGTTTTCAAAAGTTTATTCAATTTGTTGTGACGTCTGAAAACGAAACAAATATCTACTTGATATGTACATTGCTATTGATAAAGTTCTAGTTTCAAGGTATAAGTACTGTCACGCACAGAAATGGTTCTGCCGAGTTTTGATCATTTTTATGAATATTTGGTAGGTATAAATATACAAAGTAAAGTGTAGTTCGTTAATGCTCATACTGAGGTGATATATGTGGCAGAACAACGTGAGCAAAGTCAGCTTATTTTTAGGGTTACGTAGCCAAATAGCAAAAAAGCGGCGAAGTGTGAATCGAACTGACTAATGAAGGGTTCCGTAACATAAGTAAATTCCTGTAGTTCATATACAGTGGTTATAAAGAAATTACGTGTCATTACTTGTACTTATCCCACAGGATAAGTACTTGATAGTACTGACTTAGGTATATAGGTATTTACAAAACGCAAGTAAAATTGAATTACATTAAGCGTAAACGCACATATTACATTGCGAGTCGATTGAATTATAATTTGCTACTCGACGATTTCACGGTTGTCAACTTGGTTTTGAGGCTCCGTTTTATATTATTTTATAAATTTTCTTAGTCTTTGTTTTTAATCAATCTTCTTATATTAGGTAGATATTGAGTATAAATCAAGCAGATAATTTTCTTGATATTAAGAAATACAATATAAATACCCGCAACGTGACAACCATACCTACGTGACGTTTCCAATCATAAATTGCTAGTTAATTTAAATCAAAATCATGTAAGCAAAAATTCTTCCGACAAAACAATCTTTTAATTAAATTTCTGATTGTTTTATTACTAAAGACATCATTACACCTAGCAACCTCACCATGAAATTTCTTTCTCTTTACTATTCAATTTTAATCACCTGAATAAAATGAAATATTTCTTACTTTGTTTTTCGCTATGTTCAATAACAATTTATGTAAGTATAAGTTAGTTATCTCTACCTACTTTTGAGTGGCTTTACAAATGATGTAATGGATGCTTTATTTCCTATGCCGTATTAAACACAGCAAAATATATCTTTTTAGACTTATTTTTCTATAGACTTAAAATCTTATAGGTATTTAAAAATGTATCCGATTTTCCTTGATTTTGTTTTTGTTCTGTTGAAGCAGGAGAAAGTTCTTATGAAAAAAATCGATATGCTTAGTTAGGACAGCCAAGCTAGACGACAACGCCTGTCAGCTTGGCTAGTTGTTTAATATATTAGACACGTCATATCTTATAAAAATCGTAATTTTGCTTTGCTACTTTAAAGGCACAGGTATTTAAACACAGTAAAATGATTGATAGTTTCATATATAACTTCAGCTAATAACACTAAAATTAACAATGTTCAATAGCCCTTGACAAAACCTACATATTATGAGGCTAAGAACCATCTTGAACCATTTTGACTCATCCGTTAAAAAGTTATGAATTATGATAGGTTGCCTTAAGAAAACTCAAAATCTATTTTCGTTTTCTAAGGACGTAATTAATTATATCTGTTAAGATAAGCGATACATAGATAAGCAAACATACAAACATACTTATCTCCACGCCTAGCCTCTTACGAAGTAGGAAGAGATTATTGAGCGATAAAGGTCACTATTTCTTTAGTTCTGTCTAGCTTACTCAGCATTTACTAGTATTTTCATACTGAGGCGCTAGTTTCGGATACTCTTGACATTCACCCTCCAATAAAACCCGTGTGATCGGGTCGTGGAATGTCTAACCAGGTCTCCCCGGGTACCTACAACCATCTAGATTCGTACGGCACATTTATATATTTTGTCATTTTTCATTTGTCATAACAAAATTTTCTACGCTTAAAAACGTAAACGACTTTTACGAATTTATGACAATTTTATCTTAGTTTCAGTTGTAGTGTAAAATATATAGGTACATATGTAATTACTTACAAGCAATTTCATTTATTTAGGTACATGGAACGAAATACAATAACAGTTGTGGTAAGATATCATTCTTTTTTTTAAATATGAAATTTCGTTTGTCATACCGTTTACTTTTCTGGCAAATTTTTTGGTCACTTGACGATACGTCAAACCAAATGTCATTTTGTAGCTAAATACTCAAGCTGTGAGAAATCGGTATTTAACCTACCATGTAGTCATCAACAGTATCTTCCCAGATGCACTCTTGAAGCTTTAAACCAGCCTCAGTTTAACAAAATACCAAGTGTGTAAAAATGTGTAGAGACGGCCTTATTTCGCATTATGAAGTCGCAGTTAGACATAGGAACGAAAAAGGAGTTTTAGCGCCATCGTAAAAGAAGACGGTCGTAGTTTGTTCGTAACTATTGAACTTCGTAAATAATTATCAAGAGTAAAGTTAGTGAATTTAGGTAGCATTTACATTTTGTGTAGTTAAAGAGCACAAGTGAAATATTGATGAAGAAATCAGTGTATCGTAATTTTTCTCGTAGCCACCAAATCTCGCTAATGAGGTCATGACGATATGATATACTATAACGAGTTAATACTATATTATAAGAATAAGAAGATGTGATTTGGAAATAAATAACAAGAAATATAATTTATTAATACGGAAGCCTGGCAGTATGGGCCTAATAGTCTTAGCCTGTCCTGGAAAGGCAAAAAGTATTAACAAAACTAAGGGGTTTTGGCGGGATCGCGAAATTTTATTGTAATGATTGAATTTTATGTTTGTATGGAGTAAAATTTCAGTGGCATTTTGTATAATTTTGCTAAATGCATTTGCACAAGTAAAGTATAGTAGCTAAGAAGTAGATTAATTGAGATGTAGGTAAGCTATCCTATAATTAATTAAACACGACGAGTGAATTTGATTAAAATAAGATAACCCAAATAATGTGGCGAATAATTTACATATTATATTAAGATATTTTATTGAATCAGGCGTTACTTTGCGGAAATCCATTATAACAGATGTAAAATAAGCCTTTATTTTGCTAATTCCGCGAAAGCAGTGTAACTGTTGTGGCAAATAATCCTCCAAACAACACAGAATGTGACAAGCCTAACTGACGTTCCCACCACCCACCTCTGCGAACGGAACACGAATATAGGAAGAGCTCGGGAAACAATATAAATTGTCACGTTCTTTACATGTGACTACCCTACCATAAGTTTCCACCTCCCATCTCCGTGACCAGATCACAAATACAGTCCGAACACGGGAAACAAAACCACTTGTCACGTCCTTCGCCAACTTTGTCAAAGCACTCACCACAGAGAACACCAAATCGCACTCGACGTACGTGCCTCTACAGCGAGGCATCCTCAGGAATTCGACCGTACCGTACAAACGACGACACACGAGTCAAACGGAATTAGCAAAATAAAGGCTTATTTTACATCTGATATTATATTACGAAAGATTATGATGTAAATGTGCTAGCAATGTTTTTTTATCTTTTTTTCGCTAAGTAACAGAAGAAAAGCTATTCAGGTGTGACAAGGCCATATTATTTTATTAAGATTGAACAAAAAATCACGTCGAGAAAAGGGGGCGAAATGTGTAGCTACCTACTGCTAAAACGGGGAAGCAAAACACATTTTTAGCATTGTTAGCAGTGAATCGATATAATCGATTTGGCTAGTAGGTTTATCTGGTTTATATTCCGAGGAAGATTATAGGCTACTTTTTATCCCGTTCACTGAAAGGAAGCCAGTAAGAGAGGAGTGAAAGTAAAAAAAATATTAACTGCAGTCTGATTTAATTTACTCGTTTAATTATTTTGTGGTATGTGCTTTAAAGATTGTCCCATTTTTTCCTTTAATAAGTTTTGCAGTTTAAGAATTACAGAAGTAACAGCACTCAGTATAAAATGACCCAATAACTTCAAATTCGGAAGGTGGAGAAACCTTTGAACGTACAGGTCATCTTTTATAATATATAATATACATACATATTATATTCACGCCAAGTGTCTCTGCTTGCAGGGTAAGCAAGCAAGACTTCGCGTTGTCGGCTAATGTGATATATACGAGTATAATTTTAATAGGTATCTAGATAAAACTGGGTTCTATCCCTGGTTCGGGAGATTAAAAAATTTAGAAAATGTATATTTTCAATTTTCTAATGAAAATAACGTTGCCCGGGATTGGATATGATGTGCCCGGTTGGCAATATTCTTGCGACCTTTCACATTTTGGGACTTGGTGTCTTCGGCTAGTCGTGGGTGCCGTGGTTGTGCCTCTGCCTACCTCTTCGGGGATATGGGTGTGAAAATACTTTTTTTAAACTAGGTATGTTTAACGCCCCGTATACCGGACATGATTCCTGTAATGACCTATTCCAACCGCCCGCGCCGTAACTTCAGTGCTTTGCAGTGGTTGTTATTGTGGTTTCGTGCTGAGAGTTAGGATATTCGGTAGACTCGGGCATCTGACTTGGTCATAAGGTAGGGACAGATCCGTATCATCGATGGTTGTCTCATGCGAAATTACTACAAACTTTAACAATATTTTGTACGTAGAATGTGGTGTAGCGGGAAAGCATCGACGGATAGTCGGTGGTACAACTGTTCAGCCTTATCAGTATCCATGGATGGTAGCTTTGATGCTGGGCTCGAAGCTACACTGCGGAGGCGCTCTCATCACCGACCAGCACATCTTGACGGCTGGACACTGTATTACTTTTGGGTATGTAGATAATTTTACTTTGCCTCTTTCTTTTGTACAAGGTTACATTTAAAATACTAGCCAAATCTTGAGAGAAGGTTGGGAATCGGTAACTCTTTCGATCTTTGAAGGAAATAAAATTAAAAAAAGGTAATTTATAATTTTTATCTGACGCAAAATACAAAATGTATTAGTTATAACGTAAACGAAGCATTCAATTTGTTCCCGCCGACCGCAATCGTATGAGCAGGATAGTGACGTCATAACTGGCAGATACTAGGTACCTACGACATAGCGTAACAA